>JAGKTI010031855.1:0-12030 GCA_018397915.1 Birgus latro
GAAATTTTAATGTCATCCATGAGGAAGTCAGAAGGGGAATGTGATGGAGAAACAGAACCGGAATCGTCTAAAGTGGAGCTGGAGGAGAAAGTGTGAGCAAAGAGATCAGCTTTATCAGTAGAAGAAATAGCTACAGAGCCATCAGAGTAGAGTAGAGGAGGGAAGGATGATGAGGTAAAGTTGTTAGAAAGGTTTTTGGCAATGTGCCAGAAGGAGCGGGAAGAATTCGAGTTGGAGAGTTGAGAGCATTTAGTACGGATGAAATCATTTTTAGCAGAGCGAAGAACAGATTTAGCGTGATTCCGGGTAGAAACATAAAAAAGATGTGATTCTGGTGTGGGTTGGCTCTCGTACCTTTTATTGGCTCTCTCCTTGTTGTGGACAGCATTTGAACAAGCATGATTAAACCAAGGCTTTCTTTCACTGGTCAGAGGATATGAGAAAGGAATGTATGCTTCCATGTCTGAGAGAATAACCTCTGTAATGCGCAAGGCACACTCAGATGGTTCCAGGCCATGGAAACAATAATCATTCCAGTGAAAAACAAAGAAGTACTGCCTGAGGGCTTCCCAATCTGCAGTTCCAAAGTGCAACAGATGACGTTTCTTGAGAGGGTCCACAGGTCGCACTGGAGTGATAAGATAGGTTAAGATAATAATGTTATAAACAAAGGAGCCCAACGGAGAGAAAAGATTGTCAGTGTAAGCAGAGGGATTAGTTATAAGGAAGAGGCCAATTATGTTGGTGCTATCTCCAAGGCGGTCAGGGATACGGGTAGGGTGTTGTACAAGTTGCTCTAGGTCATTAAGGATAGAAAAGATATAGGCTTGTTCACCAGGTGGATCAGTGTCAGGGGGAAAAATGTAATTCAGGAGGAAAATGTAGTATTGTATAATTGGAGTATACAATGTATAGCTAGCTATGTGTGCTAGGAATGACTATCAAGTCATTTATTACGAGAGAATAGACTCGTGAAATCAAGTAGCGATTTCACTTTTATGCTGGCGTACTTCACCAATTCTCTAGAGTCGAGAATTTATAGACTTTCTCAACGGTACACAGCAGAGACTAAACGCTCAAGTAGGCTGTAATATTGTACCGTTGGCCTCTGAGAAAGTTAGTTTCTCCCCTTAACATTCAAATAATAATATTAATAATAATAATAATCAGGATCTTGGCTGAGCCAAACTCCTAGCTAGCACAACGGATTTAAGGCTTAATGCCAAAAGCTGGCTTAAGTACCAATCGTTATTAATATAAAGAGTTGTGCTAACGTGGAGTAACAAAAGTGTACTAAATATGTGGGGAAATTAAACACGAATGTTACATTTAACAAAGCTCAAGAAAACGAACTGTAAATTTATTGAATACAAGAAAATAAATTTACGTTACATGACTCCAATTCAAATCAAAGAAAGGGAAACGCACTCACTCAAACACTCAGACAAATAGCTAAATAACTCAAAAACTTAAGCCTAGGAAAACAAAAGGAAATACTAATCGGTATAGATGAGACCATGCTGAAGTCGATCACCAAGTTGGTGGGAGCTTTGGGAACTCACGCCAATACAAGCTGAGATCTGAAATCGCTAAGAAAAGTGATCACTCGAGCTTTCGTAAAGCATCACCCGCACGCACCGTGACTCGAAAGAGACTGACTCTGGTTTTGAGTGTCCGACGTGAGGAACGTGTGAAAGGGGCATGGCCGGGCAACAGCCAGGGAGGCGGAAGCGATAATTCAGAAATTATCGCTCAGAGAAATGCACTGTCTGCACATAAAAACAATCACTCGCAAAAGAAAGACGAAAGTTTTGACAACTTGATGCGAATATAAGTACGCGAGCGGACGGTTGAGAGAATGAGCGAAATCTTGTGCATTTCAGAATCATTCGTTGCTCCCGCAAAATCACTCTATGTCACAATTTACGTTACATAATTTTGCAATGTAGAAAATTCGTGACATTACGCCCTTGAAAAATCAAATTTTACTTGGAAAAATTTGACATTATATGTATATATACACCCTAGCTCAGTCAGACAAGATTCACACTGTGGTGTGTGTACTATCCTGTTACAGGAGAAAAGGATTGTCGCCTATGAGCATAAAAACCTCGTATTTACATTAAGAGAAGCAAGCTTGAGGGAAAAACTCCAAGACGACAGTGAAAAATCCTGTACTCAGGTCAAACTGAGCGAAAGTTTACTACTTTTACATTGACAACTAATTGCTATGTAGCGTGGTGTATGTGATACATGGTGTAGGTTTAACAGTTGCAGTGTAACTGTACCTACGTGTAAAGCAATAATAATAATACAAATTACTGCAATAATAAAGGCGATGAGGGCAGAGGAGATGAGGTGGCAGCATGCAGCAGAGACAATCAGTGGTCCTGGACATCTTCTTCACCCAACAACTGTACCTGTGGAATGAGTCAAGGTGGAACATCAATAGTGTCAATGTGAGAATTCGTACTAAATAACAATTTCATCCACCCAGTAATCAATCCATACACAACAGAAAGTACACTTTAGCTGAAAACCAGTTAACAGCATGTTTCGTACATATGAGGTTGCCATTATTTCCTCAAAAGTTGCCCTTTTAACCTATACTTACGCCTACTAAAGGGCTCGTCGTTGGTGTCCTCGGTTGGGATCGCCGCGACTACCCGTTTGTCATCAGTGTCCTCGGTTGGGATCGCCGTAACTGCACACTTATAGCTATACTTATTTCTACAAAGGGCTCATCATCAGAGTCCTCGGTTTGGATCACCACGACTGCCCGTTTGTCATCGGTGTCCTCAGTTGGGATCGCCGTGACTGGTCACTTATAACTATACTTATTTCTACAAAGGGCTCATCATCAGTGTCCGTGGTTGGGATCACTGCGACTGCCCGTTTGTCCTCGGTGTCCTCGGTTGGGATCGCCGTGACTGCACACTAATAACTAATAAAGGTAAATTGAGAATCCCTATGCAAACTTGGGCGGGTCACATTTTAACACCCTGCGTGGGTTTGAACACTGATGTGGCTTTTGTGCAATCTCCAGGAATCCTCAGAGAGTCCCACAGCTTGAGACACACCACAAGGTAATTCAAACACAGCCTCAGATTGCCTCTGTGGAGTCTCGAACTTCCCCCTTAACCTACGGTACATACAGTATGCACAAGCCGTATGCTTACGACTAATAAGGGCTCATCGTCGATGTCCTCGGTTGGGATCGCCGCGACTGCTCATTTGTCCTCGGTGTCCTCGGTTGGGATCGCCGAGACTGCACATTCATCATCAGTGTCCTTACGACTAATAAGCGCTCATCGTCGATGTCCTCGGTTGGGATTGCCGGGACTGCTCATTTGTCCTCGGTGTCCTCGGTTGGGATCGCCGAGACTGCACATTCATCATCACTGTCCTCGGTTGGGATCGCCGTGGCTCTGCATTTATGAGCTACGGTACATATGTATGTACAGACCCCAGACATAGTATGTCCTGTTGGGCCGAGTGAGACGTCAGGTCTTCACCCACATTACCACTGCCCTCTCTCTCACACAACTCAGAGATTATGGGCGTGGATTCAAATGGCGCAGGAAGGAAACTTTCCTGAATGGCGGTACATCGACACACATTGCAGGAGTTCACAAAACTGTCTATTTCCTGTCCCATTCCTGGCCAGAAAAAGTCAGCACGGATACGGCCTTGGGTTTTCTTTTTGCCCATATGACCTGATGCTGAACAATGACCCCATTCTAACACTGCTTGGCAGTAGTTCTCGGGAACGACAAACTGCAGTTGAACCTTGCCCTCGAGTGTTCGTGACTCACGGTAGAGCCATCCTTGTTTGCGAAGGAACCTGGCTCGTCCACCCCGTGAATACTTGGTCACTTTACCCTTTTGTTTTTTTCCGCACAACAGCAAGGGTCGGGTCAGTCTATTGCTCTTGGACAACATCTTGACTACAAATCAGATCTTGCGGCAATGCAATAGCCACCGGGGCAACACAATTTGGAGCCGTGGCCATGGCTCGTGTTACTGCAGCCGAAGTCTGAGTAGTGACATCTGTGCTGCAACTATACTTGGCACCTGGTATACTACCAATAATTAAGTCAAACATAGGTTCTTGCATGACTACTGCAACTGTTGAACTTGTGTAAAAGGGAGATGCTACCTGGATACTTGCCTCAGGGAACAATCTCACTGATCCGTCAATAAGCTGAGCTTGGATCTGTCTGCCTGTATATTCTTCAAGACGAAGAAGACTCTGCCTGACAGTACAACCTGAGGAACCATTGTCTCTCACAGTATTTACAGAAACACCTCCCACAAACCCTGGCTGAACAAGGAAGGCACTGTTACCTGTGGGAGGGCCTGTGGAGGAAGCGGCCAGCCATTGATAAGGCTGCATAGCACACAACCCTTCATACGTGACAGGACTATATGCCTGAGAGGTTGTACCCGAACTAGGTGCACGAGAAGTCGTACCTGAAGTAGGTGTGCGACGAGCCGTACTTTGACTAGGTGCATGAGGAGTCATACTCACAATCTTGGAAACAGGATCATTGATGGCCTGTGGAGGAGAGTTCACCATCTGAGGGGGACTAGTGAACTGTGAAGAAGGACCTGTGCTGGTGGGGACGGCACCATCATGCACCTGTTGGGGAATGAAGGCTGCGTTTGCCTCCAGCCTCCGATACACTGGGGCTGGTGCTGAAAAGGTTTGTCCCAGTTGGCGATTGCGTGGCTGATACTGCTGCTGCTTAGGGTACTGCTGCTTCTTAGGGTACTGCTGCTGGTTAGAGTACTGCTTATACCTGTTCCAGTCAGGTTTCTGTGTAATCTGCCCCTGGTCCTTCTGCGGTTTGTTTGGACCATGATCATCATTTTGAGAATGGCCTTGATGCTAGGCTTCAGTCTGAGATTGCATCCCAGACTTAGCAGTATCTTTCTTATTCCATGGCTGTTGCCTACGAGTTTGGCACCCGTACGCAGTAAAGAAAGCATCAGCCTTTTCCACCATTTGGGTTGCATCTTTCACTTTGGACATCTTGAGCTGGGCCATAAGCTCAGCAGGCCACAACTTTTCCAGCTGTGTGCGCAACACAAGGTCGATCATTCCCTCTCGCGTGCTGGGAGTCTTGTCCTTCTCCATCCACTCGCCTAAGTATGCCGTGAGACGGTCAATGAACTGAACAGCTGTCTTCTTTTCCTGGAGATGTGCCTTCACGAACTGATTCCTAGCATGATCAACGGTAAGACTGTACGCTTTGATGAGTGTGGTCTTCATCATCTCGTACGTGAGATTATCTCCGTGAATTCTGTGGAGAATGTTGGGGGCAGGGCCCTCAAACAGGCTAAGGAACTGAAGCTGCTTAGCTGCCTCATCCAGATCGTACAGCTTTGCCATGTCTTCGAAATGAGCTATAAATGGCTCGATTCGCTCTCCTTCCTTGTAAGAAGGTAGCTTGAGACGTGGAGTTGCTAGAACAGGTGCTGAGAAAGCACTAGCAATACTTGGGTTAGCTGCACCCAATGTGCCTGAAGCCAAGGAGTCTCGCTTCAGCTTCAGCACTTCCAGCTCGTGTTTTTCACGTGCCTCGCGCACAGCATGCTCGTGTTTTTTGCGTGCCTCACGCTCGGCATGCTCGTATTATTCACGTACTTCGCGCTCGTGTTCATGTTCCTTTTGGCGTTCCTCGCGCTCAATTTTCTGCTCTTCACGGGCGGCATTCTTGCACTGCTGCTCGTAACTGAAGCGCGACAGGACATAATCTCGAATTTCCTGGGGGTTAGTAAGCCCCATATCCTTAGCTTCTTGCATGTATGCACTGGATTCCATCATGCTCAGTTTGAGACTGAGTGACTAAAGTAAGAGTGAGTAATTTGATAATAATTCCAAGCTAGGAGTTTATCCTGGAATGAGGTTGCCAGATGTCAGGGGGAAAAATGTAATTCAGGAGGAAAATGTAGTAGTATATAATTGCAGTATACAATGTATAGCTATGTGTGCTAGGAATGACTATCGAGTCATTTATTACGAGAGAATAGACTCGTGAAATCAAGTAGCGATTTCACTTTTATGCTGGCTTACTTCACCAATTCTCTAGAGTCGAGAATTTATAGACTTTCTCAACGGTACACAGCAGAGACTAGATGCTCAAGTAAGCTGTAATATTGTACCGTTGGCCTCTGAGAAAGTTAGTTTCTCCCTTTAACACTGAAACAATAATAATAATAATAATAATAATCAGGATCTTGGTTGAGCCATACTCCTAGCTAGCACAACGGATTTAAGGATTAATACCAAATGCTGGCTTAAGTATCAGTCGTGATTAATATAAAGAGTTGTGCTAACGTGGAGTAAAAAAAGTGTACTAAATATGTGGGGAAATTAAACACGACTGTTACTTTTAACAAAACTCAAGAAAACGAACTGTAAATTTATTGAATACAAGAAAATAAATTTACGTTACATGACTCCAATTCAAATCAAAGAAAGGGAAATGCACTCATTCAAACACTCAGACAAATAGCTAAATAACCCAAAAACTTAAGCCTAGGAAAACAAAAGGAAATACTAATTGGTATAGATGAGACTGTGCTGATGTCGATTACCCAGTTGGTGGGAGCTTCGGGAACTCACGCCAATACAAATTGAGATCTGAAATCGCTAAGAAAAGTGATCACTCGAGCTTTCGTAAAGCATAATCTGCATGCGCCGTGACTCGAAACAGACTGACTCTGGTTTTGAGTGTCTGACGTGAGGAACGTGTGAAAGGGGCGTGGCCGGGCAACAGCCAGGGAGGCGGAAGCGATAATTCAGAAATTATCGCTCAGAGAAATTCACCGTCTGCACATAAAAACAATCACTCGCGAAAGAAAGACAAAAGTTTTGACAACTTGATGTGAGATAAGTACATGAGTGGACAGTTGAGAGAATGAGCGAAATCTCATTCATTTCAGAATCATTCGTTGCTCCCGCAAAATCACTCTATGACATAATATACGTTACATAATTTTACGATGTAGAAAATTCGTGACAATCAGTGAAAGGAGAGGAGAGCCAAAGGTGGTGGTGAACATTGAAATCTCTTAGAATGGTGATTTCAGAGAAAGGAAAAATGGATAGAATGTTTTCCATCGCAGAAGTAAGATAGTCAAAGAATTTTTGATAGTCAGTAGAGTTAGAGAATAAGTAAACAGCACAGATATACTGTATTTAGTCAGAGAATGACAGGAGAGTCGAAGCCAGAGAGTAGAGAATTCATAAGAATCAAGTTCAGGACACGAGAGCAAGATAAGTTGTTGCGTACATATACACAACAGCCACCTTTGGCTTTTAAATGAGTAAAGAGAAAGTAGGAGGATACAGAAAAGGGTTTGCTGTCAGTTGCCTCAGACAGCTGATTCTCGGTTAAAAAAAGAAGGCGATGTTTAGAGGAGGAGAGGTTGTGTTGAACAAAGTTAGATGAAAGGCCTTGAATGTGGTGGCGACCTCCCACATCTTAATTATATTGTGCTTTCATTGTCCAGCACGAGATATGTGTGCTTTGATGTATCAGTTTGTAAATCTAATGCTTCACCATACCATTTATCAACTGCATCGGTTGTTTAACTTTACTGTGCTACCAACCTGAACATTTCCCTTTCCCTTCCAAGGGAATCAGTTTGGATACCGATGGAAATCCAAACTCCATCGACAGGAAGGGAAGGTTTATGGAAGGGATTATTTTTTAAGAATACGCCTGAAATGACTCTCTCCTTCCGCCATTAGAGTGAAGTATGTGGAAAGGGAATTGACCCAAGTGAACAGTCACATATCTCTTATCAGTTGGTGTGATGAGGATGATTTCTGACATAGAAAAGTAAAACGGAGTTTGTTTTTTCACATATACTCATAAAATATTCAAAAAAGAAAATAAAAACAATACCAGGATCTTGACTTTACCCACGATTGTTGTATATCCCGAATTATGTAACATAATTATGTCGGGACAAACAGAACCAGACAAGCACTGTGGAAAACACTTCTATCCCGCTGTATCATTCTATATTTCACATGTTTGGGTCAGTCTTGTTAGTTTTTCACCAAAGCAGAAATAATATCCCCTTCAGCACCTCCAGACACCACTTTTCACTGGTCTATAAATTTTTAAAAGCTGTCTGCTTCGGAGATAAAATTTTCTCTTATGTTTTTTTTTAATGCACTGAATTCAGATATGACAAAAATCGCTGTTTGGCTACTGTTTCGAAATTAAGATTTTATATTTTTGTAACACCCATCTCTTGATGGTTGAAGGAAAGTCCTGGAGTATCTATTTACGACCTTTAATTGTGAAGCATAGATATATAGGTGTTACCTCCCTGATATCAGCCCTCGACTGCCTGTTCAACATGGTATTCGTTGGCGGCCAACCTGGGAAGCGCTGCTTACGCTGCAATTCTGGATACAGTTGGGGGGCGGGGCATACAGTGGGGGGTATACAGTGAGGGAGGCATATATACATACACGTAAGGGGAATGGTACAATACTCCCCCGGGTGGTTGAGATGTTGTCTCCTGACACTAGAGAGGAGGTATACGGGGTAGTTCATATGACTAAGTGAGGCGGGAGATTTGTACAGGAAAGGAGTATGATACAGGGAAAGTAGGGAGGGTGTATGATACAGGANGTTTTTTATTTTTGTTTTTTGTTTCTATGTTAGTATCTAGTTGTCACACATTACTGTATCAGAAATATGTCAACATTTGCTGGTGTTCTTTTTCTGTCCACAGTTTATGCAACTTATCAGGTGGCATAGGTAGCCCTTGAATGGTAGGGCACTTAATCTTGGGAAGGGCGGGCTATGCCACCAGCAAGGCTGATTTCCTGTAGTCTGCGTTCCATTTTCCGGACACAACAGTGCACTGCACAGAGGACGAGGAGAGAACCTATGAAAAAAGATGACCACAGGGGGAAACACAACGGTTGGATGAACTCATGAACGGCTGAGGGCCAGAGAAAATTGATCCATAATGAAGTCACTGTCATTGAGGAATGTTAGCATACGCATGTTGGGGAAGATAACGGTAATGTTAGTAGACGGCAGGTTGGAAGACATGTCAATTGTTTGGAAGATGTCATAGGAGTGTTTACGGACTGATTGGTGATAGCGAGTGGCATAAGTGATGACTGACTCTGATTTGACAGTACAACAGTCAGGTGCTTTGTAGAGACCACTAGCAGGTACGGAGTGGACCGAAGTACCAGGACACATGATGGTGACAGAGATGGGGACAGTGAAGCAGAAGTACTGGACGTGGTTGAGGTGAGCATGGTGGACCGGGAGTACAGGAGCTGGAACAAAGGAACAGGCTGAGTATATGGAATGGTTACGAACTAAAGCAGACTCACAGGGCGTAGCGCTGCTAGGGTAGCACAGAGACGAGAGGTAGGGGTGAGGGAGGAACACTGCTGGAGGTCGGTGGTAGAAAGGAAAGCAACTGAATGATGGTCATGGGATAGGAGGAAATATTCTGAAGGAACAGAGACTTGCAATAAGGAGTTGTTGTACCGGAAGGGGAAGGGAATGATGTGGAAAAGGTTGAAGGTGATATCAGAACGGAGAGGGATATGGACGACGACGTATGTGGTGAAAAGAGTGGCCTCGAGAACTGGATAGTAATATTCGAGAGAGGAGTAGGGGAGTACTGGGGATAAACCGAAAGTAGAGTGAGCCCATTCTAATACAGAGCGGAGAGCTGAGATAGGTACTAAGTCTGCAGTGACACGTCCATTAATAGCATCGACTAGGATACGAACCAAGGTAGTGACCTGAGAGANTGGACTTTGATGATTCGGCGTTGAGATTCTGGAGTGGAAGCTAAATGAGCTATGTCAGATTTGAAACCGGAAAGGTCACGGGCTGTAGCAACGCCAAACAATCCGCTTAGAATCTCACCTCCGAGGTCAAAGAGACCTCGTTTCACACGAGAACGACCTACGGGTGGCTGAATGGAGAAAGTGTCATTGAGATCAGTGAATTTATGAGAAATATATTGCCACTGACAGGAGACTGGGAGGAAAAGATGATATAAAAGCTCATTTGGGTTGTGTTTCCCCGTGAGGGCTGTGAGGTGGGTCTTGATCTTGTGGAGCTGGTGCGGGTACAGGCAGGGCGATGGCTACGTTGGCCAGGGGCGCAAGATCATAGCGCAGGAGACTACATCTTCAATCAGCATTACCTCGCCTCCCGAGCCGACCAAGGCCCCGGGACGTACTCCACCATTGTCCTCACCCGACCCAGACCCTAGGTGGGTCAGCACTGCCAGCAGGTAGACCGCTAACATCATACCTAGAAGATTAGGTGAGAATTAATGGGAGAGTTCCTGGAGAGGTTGATGGGCGGAACGTAGTTTGGATCGATACTGCTTGGTTGATGAATGAGTAGGTATAGGTGGAGAGGAAGGAGACTGATGAATAGGTGGAGATGGGGTAGATTGAAGGATTTGTAGAGTAGGAGGGAGAGCAGTAGGTTGTGCAAGTGATTCTTCCAACACTAGGCCCCGTAGAGCACGTTTCAGATCGTCAGCATGGACCAACTTATTGTCTGTAGTGGAGAGGTCTTGGATGTGGAACTTGTTGACTCGTTTATTCAGTCCACGATGGGGGCTGGTAAATTTGTCATCCAGTTTAGAGGTACGTGTATGGGAATGAGCAAAGAATAGATCACTGACATTGATATTGATAGGAGAGGCAGATTTATGTTGGCGTTGTATCATGTCCTCCTTAGATGAAGCGAGAGTGGACGTTACATACTGATGGATTGTTTGGAAGTTGGCCAATTTTACTTTGACATAGTCATCCATGTTATAGATGGGGTTTGTCTTTGAGGATAACAGGGTGTATGGTAGGTGTTTCTCAAAACCAAAGAGGACAAAGAAGGGAGATTCGCCAATGGAAGCGTTGATGGAGCTATTGACTGAGGATGCCACTTGGGGAATCCAGTCATCGCATGTCGAACTACTGGAGCCTAGGTATCTGAGGCACTCTAAGATTTTTCTATTGTGGCACTCTACAAGGCCATTGGAAGCTGAATGGTTAGGTATGACATTGCATTTATTAATTTTAAAGCGGCGACAGATCTCCTCCAGGAGGCTATTGTTGAACTCAGTACCATTGTCAGTGAGGATGGTATGTGGTGCACTGAACAGGCAAATTACGTTATCTACGAAGGTAAGTGCAACACTCTTCACAGTCTTATCTGAGAAGGGGACGAGGACACAGTAGCGTGAGAAGTGGTCGACTGCTGCAAACAAATACTCTGCACCTGATTCTGTAAGGGGGAGTTTGAGAAGATCGATGGACACTGTTTCTCATGGGTGTGACGGGATGGGATATTGTAAGAGCGGTGCAGGTAAGCCGGTGGAACCTTTGTGGCGGTGGCATGAGATGCAAGAGACACAGTGTGCATTGATACGTATGGTTGGCCAATAGTACTCGAGACATGCTTGGCGCAAGCATCGGTCTTTACCTGGATGGGATGCGTGAGGTGTATCATGAACGATCTGAAGGACCACAGATATCAGGTCAGTAGGGACAACGAGTTGGTGTACTTCTCTGCTGGGCAAATCCTTTCCTGTAAGGAATGTTTTTCTGTACAAGAGACCATCTTTTAGTATGAACTCATCTAGTGGTACTGGTAGAGCAGGTAAGGTCGAGGCATCTCCTGATTCAAGGAAATAAACTACTTGTGACCACATGGAATCTATGCGCTGAGAGTTTTGAACATCCTCTGATGTTAAAGTTGTGCTGTCAGTGACCTTGGGCTGCAGGGACGTGACAGGTGCAGCTACATGACGGGAGAGGGCGTCTCCGACTACATTCGATTTTCCTGGGACATACTGAAAAGTGGGATTGAAGTCCTGGATGGTTATGGACCATCTAGCTAACCTACCGGTAAGGTTGCGTCCCTTAAACAAATCACATAGAGGAAGGTGGTCTGTCTGGATATGCACTGGATAACCATATACTATGTCTCTGAAATGTTTCAAGGACCAGAC
>JAGKTI010031856.1:0-12030 GCA_018397915.1 Birgus latro
GTGTGTGTGTGTGTGTGTGTGTGTGTGTGTGTGTGTGTGTGTTTGTGTGTGTGTGTGCTATAACAAGATGATTTTATTTGGCTTCAGGAAGATTTCTAGTAGTGAAGGGGCTTATTGAGGAGTTTCTAATCATGAATAAAATCAAAGATGTAATATGAATGAAATAAGAAGACATTGTTTTAGCGAAGGGGTAGATAATTTTTAGACGTATTTTTTCTTTTCCGTGTTTGCAATAAATAGGGCCTAAGATTAGCGGCCATTTGCAACCAAAAGGGGGAAGGCGTTTGCAAACTCATAGTTTTCCAAGTCATTGTTGAAACCCATGATAAGGCTACGTCGTGTCGGGGCCGCCCTTCCTCGCTACTGCATGCTTTCTGCAACGTGGCATGCAGGCTAACCACAGCTATACAGATTTGATTCTAACTTGGCCTAAAATGACCATCTCATCATCTTGAATGCTGAGTTGTATCGGAAGCTTAGTTCTTGAATGTTATGCCAGTCATGAAGAAGTGCCATGAAAAGTATGTTGAGCTGTAGCATTGTCTTTATCTGCCTCTGAGCTACGTGAAATAAGATGCAAAAGGACAAAGCTGTGGGCCAAATTAGTGTAAAACAACTATCATGCTCTCGCTTGTTGCATGCACTTTCTTCCTGGTGATTTTGTGCGCTTCGGTTCAGGACCTTAGTTTTGTGTGTTACTCCTGCTGCTGCCGCGCGATTTTCTTTAGCTACCTTAAAATAGCCTTGGGGAAGGGAAAATAAGGGCAGTATCTATACCCACTCCTCCAGTTCGAAGAGTCTGTCCTGGGATGAATAAAATCGTTGGGATATAGCGAGAATAGAACAGAAAATGACGTCATCGGATTGAAAGGGTAAAAAAAAATATATATAGCACACAGGTTTCTTGGTTGTCGTATCATCATCATCATCAGCAGCAGCAGCCTTTGACCACAACAATAAATAATATGAAGGCCTCTCGCAACACCTCCCCTCCCGGCATATTAGTTATCACTCATTTCCATCTAATCGGGGAATTTCATCTTTCCATCTTATTCTGTGACTCTTCCTCCATCTTGTTCTGTCTTCCTGCTCTTAACGCTTAAACTCTGTCTCTCTCACTCCATCTTTCTTCTCTGCCTTGGCTACTTCTTATTCCGTCTTTTTCCTCTGCCTTTGTGTACATCTTTTTCCATTCTTTTCACTGGTGCTTCCTCTTACTCCATCATGTTTTTTGTCTGACTCTTTTGCAGTCCATCTTTTCCTCTGTCTGACTCTTTCATTCCGACTTCTTTCTTCGTCTTGTTTTCTGACATTTCTTACACTTCTCACTCCATCACCGGGGCGAGTGGCGTACAGAAGTCACTAACACTACATCTTATATACCACTTGTCTAAAATCGTTTGAAGTGCAGGGGTACGGTATGTTGTGACGTAGTTGAGTGAAATTTTTATTTCTGCTTTTTAAAACCATATATATCCCACACGAATGGGATTGAGAACTGTGTGATTTTGTTTATAATTTTATATTATCCACACGAAAGAAATGTGGGAAAAAAATTTAACAGCACAGAGGAACTTGTGAACTCATTCAAACTTTTGTAGTGCGACATGCTGGTCTTAATGTCGCGAGTTGAGATGGCACAATTGAGGTCAGTGGGATTTGCTTTCGTAATATAAATGTTCACTTCAAGAAGTCTCTTGAAATGCTGGTAGAAAAAAAATGAAAGGAAAGCAAATATTAATAACCTAAGGCTTCATTTTGACGCTCGAAAGACGGAGTGGGAATAACTGATTGGAATAGAATTCTGTCTTTAGCTGTATAGTCGGGTAGCTACAAAAGTTCGCCTGCTGTTTCACACTTGGACATGTGTCACTTCCTCCATGACGCATCATGTGAAAAAGATTCATCAGTGGGCAGGGAAACTTACCAAACCTCTCTCAGTTTAGGAATATAACCAGCAGAGGAAAGTGACGAGAAGAAGAAGTGAAATATTAGAGGAAAGTTTGCCCGCGAAGCGCGACAACCTCCTAGGAATTGAACCCCGGACCCGCCAGGTTAATCTTCATGGTTTCCACGAGAACTACCTGACTGAAAATTTCTCCTGTTGTCAGCGCACTTGAGTATTGTATTAACACCAGCACCAGACTATTTTACCCAGCCGTGGCGTTCAGAGGGTTAACTTCAGTCTAACTTATTTCTCTTTCAGCTTTAGATGCACATAAGTAATGTATTCAGCCTAGCACAACCTATACTCTGTTCACTTGAACCAGATGTAATATTGACATCTCATCGTATTGAGGACTAAGCTGTTGCAAGAAATATCACTAGAGGATGGTGCTCGTCACGAAGAAGTGTTGTGGAAAAATGTAGAGCCGTAGTATTGTATTATTCTGCCGTTAGAATTGCTGGAAGGAAGCTAAGAAATTGCGAGAATCTCCGCCACAGGGTGATAAGGTGGTGATTTATTTGTGGCCATTCCTTCCTTCGGGATTAAGGTGTCTGGCTATAGATAGATAGATGACTAGATATAGATGCTTTGACTCTTTCTTTTTCCTTGGTGATAGGCTAGTCTATATACCGGTATTTGTATTTGTTCTCTGAGATTACATGTTATATATTAATGGTCTTGGTATAGCTATAACCTCTTACCTTAAACGTTGTCGTGGTCGCGTCTTCTCCAGTCGGCTATTTGATTCCAGCGCACGACAGACGACTTAATTCAGGTGAGAGTGTGTATATGAGCCTGAGAGTGTTGATTATTTTCCCCATTTAATCATCAACTGTGCTAATCGCGTCTTCACGTATAATTCCAGCCAGACGATTTTATTCATCAGGGTGTCAGAGGAGCCTGGGTATTAGGGTATTGTTTTGTTTTTTATAAGTGTACTCGTTTTTTCCCTTATGTTATCCTGTATTGCTGTTTTTGTTCGCTATCCTCGCTTGTGGTTTGTATTTCTTTTCTTTTTTTGCCTGTATTATTGTTTGTATTGTTTTTTGTTATTCTGATGTAAAGTGTCCACTGATGTTTAGTGTTTTCGTTGTTTTGCTTTGTGTTGTTTTTGTTGTTGTCCTCCATTCTTTATATTTTCTTTATTATATTTTTAAAGTAGTGTTTTGTTTTCTCTTGATTTTGTTCTTTGCTTTGACACCTCTTAAGATTTATTTACTTTTTTATTTATCCATTTAATTTATTTTTTACCAGTATCAGACGGTATAATGTTTCAGTTTGAGAGACTTCCCTTAATAGTAGTTACTGCAGTATCAACCCCAGTCTCATTTCGACATGAACCCAGTGGACAGACTGAAGTAGCCCCCATCCTGCAGTTCACAGTCCGTTTGTATAACAGGGCAGCGGACCTGACCGGTTATGTCTGTGCCACCACGTGAAGGCATCCCTCTCCAGGCTCCCCCTCGTGGTAAATGCGTTACATATGGATTTGTTTTTTTTTTAAATCCCCATCACGCAGGCTTTCAGTCCATCGTGCTGTTGGTTGCTGTTTGTTGATCATGATTTGGTTTCGGTTTACCAGTCAATCCTTTATGGTCGGGCTAACTGTAATCGGGCTGTATTGTAGGCGTCGTAGGTCACTTTCCTTTGCGATTTATCCTCTGGTGTGCAATTTATATCGTTCAAATCTTGACGTAGGTTGCATCAGTAACATTCAAGTGGGTATTGAGTGTACACTGCAGAATGAAACGCTGAGGGAAAAGCGTTACGAAATGTGCAAACGCTACACTCATTTTTTTTTTTTTTTTAATTGAAGCGAAGATGCATTTGACAGGTTGGTGATGATCGGCTGAATGCAGTATGTCCGAATAACATTTATTAACCCAAATTTTCCCCTCAGATATACTGTATGTTGTCAATTAATAATGCTAGCAAGTCAAGAGATTATGAAGTAATGTTGCATTCAACCAATTATTACCAACCTCTCAAGTGCATCTTCGCCTCAAAAAAAAAAAAAAAAAATGAGTATAGTAGTAAAGACACTTACTTTAGTACTCTCTTCCACCTGACACCAGACGATTTAATGGGCTACGTGTGAGTCACTGAAGCTTGAGTTAAGTTATATTGGTGGTCTTGTTGACACTTGGGTTCCTGTGACGGCTGAATGAAATCGTCTTGTTTTAGTTGAAATAGACGAGCCTGATGCAGTTTTCCTGGGCACGAGGGGGTTAATGGGCACAGTATCGGTTCTCTCAGGCTCCCTCACTCATCCCCAGCTGAATAAAATTGTCTGGCCTAAGCTGCAATAAGGTTCTAGAGTTGTCCCGAGCATGATAGGATAAAATAACCTATCTCTAGTGTTTTGTTTGATTTCTTTACTGGTTTGTTCTTTGGGTTTTGTCCTTTGTTCTGTATTTTATTGTGTAGTTTGTTCTTTGGTTTGTCTTGATTTTTCTTTATGCCCTTTTTGTGTAACTTGCTGTGGTTTTTAATATGAATAGTGCGTCGTCTTCAGAAGTGTATTGGTGTGTGTGTGTGTTTTTTTTTTTTACTTGTTTTCCCGCTTCATAGTCTGAGTGCTTGTATTCTCTGGGGTGTCTCCTTCATTTTGGTGTATTTCCTGGTGTTGGGATGTCCTGAGCCTTGGTGTTTGTTCTGCGACTTGGCGTTTGTCCTGCTCCATGTTGTTTGTCCTGCGTCTTGGTGT
Source organism: Birgus latro (assembly GCA_018397915.1). NCBI lineage: Eukaryota > Metazoa > Arthropoda > Malacostraca > Decapoda > Coenobitidae > Birgus > Birgus latro. Next base: position 4,656 of record JAGKTI010031856.1, read on the forward strand.
TTGTCCTGCGCCTTCGTTTTTGTCCTGCGCCTTGGTGTTTGTCCCGCGCCTTGGTGTTTGTCCCGCGTCTTGGTGTTTGTCCTGGTGTTTGGATGTTTTGTTACCAGTTCTGCGGATTGGCGTTTTTCCAGGTCGTTGGATGCTCTGTGACGTCTGTTTTGCGTCTTGGTGTCTGTTTTGAGTGTTCAGGTGTATTGTGGCGCCTGTCCTGCGTCTTGGTGTGTATTTGTCCTGGTGTCTACCCAGCATCCGGCCGTGTCTTGCGTCTGTCCTTGGCGTCTGTCCTTCACCAATGCGTCCTTCTCACATCCCGTTCTGTTCCCCACATTCTGACCTATATCCTGCGTTCTGGCAAGTATCCTGATGTCCTGAGTAGCCTGATCTAGTACCCACACTGTAGTCCCGTGTAGCCCATCCCGGCGTCGAGTTAGTGGAAATTGCCTCTTCAGCCCGAGGAGTTTGATAAGCTGGTTTAAGAAGTCTGATTTACGGTGGGATATTATAGGAAAATCGCCAATACCCTGAAGATGTTAACTGCCTTACTGAGATGACGCCTTTTGTTGTGTTCGCGATGCAGGTGGAGAATTACCTGCCCACACGATAGATTACCAGGGTGAAATAATTACATGAGGGGATAGACAGATCGTGTGAGAGAGTAGATTAATTGCGTGAGTGATTAGATAGATTTCCAAAGAGAAGAGATAGATTGCACTAGATAATAGATAGACTGCATGAGTGAAAAGACTGATTTTCTTGAGTAGCAGGTTACATGAGTCGATGGATAGACGTGTCAGAGTGGATAGATAACTTACATGAGAATAGGTGGATTGCGTGAATGAATTAGTAGATTACCAGAATGAGATTACATGACTCGATAGACAGATTGTAAGAGTGAATGGACTGTGAATGAGTGAATAGAAGTACTAGGATGAATGGATATTGTTAGGAGTGAATAGCCTGCATGAATGAAAGGATAATCGAGGTGAATAAATCCGCCAAGAGGAAAACAGAGTGTGTGTTTCCCTGTGTGTATTGCCAGGAAATGAGAGAACAAACAACAAAAGGCAAATGTTTGTCGGGAGGAAGATTAGTGTGTGTGTGTGTGTGTGTGTGTGTGTGTGTGTGAGAGAGAGAGAGAGAGAGGGGAGGGGGGGGGAGAGGCGAGGGGATTGTGGAGATCTGAGTGATGGTGATTCCAGTGCTTAGGGGTGGTGATGGAAGTGGTGATGATAGTCCAGTAGTGATGGTAATAGTGGTGATTGGAGGAGTAAGTTAATGGAGCGTAGTGATATGAACTGTTGTGAGTTCATGGTGATTGAGAGTGTGGTGAATATGGTGGTGGTGATATGGTGACTGTTAACTGTGATTCTGATACTTGCTGGAGTAATATTGTAGTAGTTGTGATGGTGGTTAGTGATGAAGATACTCGTGACAGTGGAGATAGTGATTGTTAGTGATGAGCGGTTGAGTGATGGTTATGGTACTAGTGGTGATTGATGATGATTGTTAATTGTGTTTATTGGCGCGATGACTAGCTGTGGTGGTGATTGATGGTGAAGTTAATCGTCATTGTGGAGATGTTAGTAATGTTAGTGGTGAATAGGGTGATGATGGCTGTAGTTCTGGTGGTGAGTGGTGATGGTTACTCGTGACGAGATAGTGGTTGTTAGTGATGACTGGCTGAATGATGATAGCTAATTGTGGTGATAAGTATGCTAGTGTTAACCGTGATATTTGGAGATTGTGCTTGTGTTGTGGTGGTGGCGATTAGACAACATTAGTGGTGTTAGTGACGTTGGTTGTGAGTGTGGTGATGGTTGTGATGTTTACAGTGAGTTGCCTGGTATACATGTTAATACAGTAACAGCGACGGTGATTTTCTTGTATAATTATTAAAGAAAGAGGGGAAGAATTGATTATAGCTCTGGAAGCAAGGAAACCTGTTCTTTCCGGTGAAAAATAATTATAAGAATATTCCGCATATCAAGACCTCTCCTTTCAAGATGCCTGGACAGATCGCAGTAATAACCTAGTAGTATTTTGGTAGTGGTGTAATGGTAGTAAAAATATCGTTATGGTAGTAGTGGTAGTAAAAATAGTTATGGTTGTAGTGGTCGCTGGCCTAATATGCTGTTTGTAATGTTAACCCCCTGGCATGTACGATTTCTCTTAACTGTGGGTCTGAATTAAATACCAGAACGTGTACAGGAGAAGCTTACTCGTCATTTTATTTATTTATTTATGTATTTATTTATTTTTAGTACTTTGTCAGCCTGATGATGTACCAAAATGGGTCCATAGTGGGGGGAATTTAGACGTGGTGTTTGTTGCGGTGCCAGTGATTGTATGATGATGATGATGATGATGGTGATTACTTGACTAAAGACATAGGGTAGGCAGTTCGTTCCCTGAGACCCAGCAAATTGTGGTGATGGTGGCCTTGAAATATCGGTGAGGACAACAATGATGGTAGTTGTGGTGACAGGTGTTAGTAGTGATGGTAGAAGCAGAGGATGTGATGAGTTGTGATGATAGTGATGAAGGGGGAGGAATGGTGGTGGAAACGTGGTAGTAATGAGTTGTTTTGATAATGATGAACTAGCAGTAGTGATGTAATGTGATGATGGTGGTGACAGTAGCAGTAGTGGTGGTGGAGACATAGTACGGTAATAATGAGTTGTGATGACAGTGGGTGATGTCACTTGTAGTCATGATGATAGCAGTAATACTAGGAGAAATGAGTTTTAATGGTGACTGGTAATAGCGCGGATTGCAGTAGTGATGAGTTGTGATGAGTTGAATATTTAGGGTAATAATAATTGCAGGACTGGAAACAAATAGCAAGGTTACCACAGGCCCAGAATGCCAGGACCGTGGGAACTGTAGTGCCTTTCAGCATCATGCAAGTGCTCAGCAGTGCACATTCATCCTTCAGAACCAGCGTCATTCAGTCATGCACTCGACCATTATTCCGAGTCATGCAAGCGACTACATAAATCTCGCAGTGTTGAAAGCACAGGCTCTTTAGTGTGCGTGATCTCTCACTGCACCAGCATCTTTGAGAATCATGGACTTGTCCCTGTATATACGTCATAGAATCATGCATGTGGCCGTAGCTCTCTTCAGGTAGACTCTTTTCCATTTTACTAATGACATTTAGAATCATGCAGTCAGACCTGTACAAAGGGTATGTCCTAGAATCATTAGTCCATTTTGAATACAGACTTTCTACCGTACTATCCTCATTTAGAATCGAGTAGGTAGCCATTATTCCAAACCATGCGCGGGATCATAGCTGCGTCATGCAAGCTTTCACAACCCTGTCACAGCAATAACAGCAGTTGCAACCCCAGGCCCATCTAGACGGAAAAATAATGGACCACAGAAATCAGGCCATTTCAACCGAGCGCTCCCAGGGATAAATACTGCGGCTGCTGTAGGTTGAGGGATCGTCTGTGCTGTGGTAGGATAGTCAGGTGCATGAATCTACCCCACAGCACTAGTATCAGGCAGAATCATCCACACGGCCACCACTTCGGAATCATGCAAGCCACCTGACTATCCTGCGTCATTAGTAATCATGCAGACGCCAGGTTCATTACAGGTGTGGTGATGAAAGCGATCTGGCCACGGTATTAGCATTACTCGCTCCCCTGATGTTACTTAAAGCTTATAGTGTTGTGGTGTTCCCTCGGCGCTGTGGTGTTTTCCCAGCGCTGAAGGTGTGATCAGTGTCGTGGAATAGCGCCATCATCATCTCTATCTTAGTCATCATCGTCATCATCATTATTTCCTCTTCGTCTTCCTATTTCTTTTCATCATTATGCTTATTTTCCTCATCATCTTCATCTTAATCATCATCATCATCATCATTTCCTCTTCGTCTCCCTATTTATCTTCATCAGTATGATTATTTTCCTCCTCATCTTCATATTTATCTTCCTCCTCCTCCTCCTCCTCCTCCTCCTCCTCCTCATCATCATCATCATCATCATCATCATCATCATCATCATCATCATCATCATCATCATACCCCAATCCACAGTCCCACCGTGAGATAGGATAAGCTGAGGATCCAGTAACATGTATACCAGTACTCTTGTTAAAATGGATTTCATGTGGTTTGCTTTGAATACATTTTTTTTTTCCATCGTGGTTTGATTTCGTGTACATTTTCCCCATGTGGTTTATATGGCTTGGAAAGAGAATTTGGATTTTTTTTATTTTTTTTTAGGCGTTGTGTACAGTTTATTTGTTAAAGGTTTTTCCCTGTGAATATCGCCATGCAGTACCAGCATACCGATAGAACTGGACTGCCTGTTTGTTCTGTTAACTCTGATTTTATTTATTTATTTTTTAAGAGATGCTGTTTGACCGAGTAACAAAACACCAGATATACCGTGTTGGAAGAGCCGCCTTTTTTCCTGCTGTTCCTTTTTTTTTGTGTCGTTTCCCCGACTATAATTTTTTTTTTGGGGGGGGGAGAAGTGGGGGTGTTCACAAACGTAGCTACTACACTATTTCACACGAATGTATGTCATGGTCATTATATTTTATCAGAATTTTTAAAGTGCTTGTCGGTATGCATCTGACCATTTTGTGTGTGATTAATTGAACTGTAACTGTTGCCATGAATTTGTTGTATCTCATATTTTTTTCTCTCTCTCTCCCACAGGTGAAGCATCATCTCTCGTGTGAACATCCAGTCCTTCGAATCCAGATAAACGAGCGCTGAGAGAACAGTTCGTGTGTGAAGCTCCGAAGCATTGGCAGATCCGAACCATTGAGTGCTGGTGGTTAGAGAGAGGGGGAGAGAGAGAAGTGGAGAGAGGGAGAGAGAGAGAGGTGGAGAAGCGTGGGTGAGAGAGAGAGAGAGAGAAAGGGAAGATTACCTTTGGTGAATTAAACAGGAAAGAGAAAATTTAACATTGCAGCGAAATACGACAGTGAGAGTGCAGTTGTAAGGAAATAATGAACTTCTTGCGTTAAATGGCTATAAGAAAAATATAAAACCTTTGAGTGTTCAATCGTGGAATAGTTAAAAAAAAAAAATGTGGAGGGTTAGACAGGTGAAATGAAAATTAGAAAATCGCCTCTGCTTGGTGTGCAGTCGAAAGTTGTAAATTAGACTATACGGTACTAAAGCGAGTGAAAGTTGCCCAGTACAGCGTCGCGTATTAAATTCATAGCCACCTAAAGAGGAACTTGGATTACACGAGGAAGTAGTGAAGGAAGACACAGAATCGCACCACAAAGACTGAAGGAAGACTGTACACCTAAAGAAAAAAGAAGTGATTTTATTCGTATCCTTAGGCGTACGATTAGACTTGAAGGTTAAGGAACTGAGCAGTGAAAGAAAAGTGCCATTCACATTTTAAATACAAAACCAGACCCAAAACAGTGCATTTTGCAGTGAAAGGTAAGAAACAGTATTAACCTCAGAAAGTAACTAACAACTTAGATTACCACAGGAACGAAGGCACGCTCAGCTGAACCCAAAACCTCAAATCAGAACATAGGCAGTGAATAATCAGTGAGAAAATATTGACCATAATCGTAACTACAGTGTCCAGTGAATTGACAGTGAAATAGGAAAAAAAAACTTAATCGTGACCTAAAACCCCACGTCTAGAACCAGATTGGTGAAAGAGCAGTGACAGAGACGACGATTAACATAGTACGTAACTTTAAATGACGAAGAACAAAAAAGTGAATTGCAAACAGACAGTAAATTACCAGTGAAGGAGAGAAAATATAGGAACACTACTTTCCAAATGCGTAACCTCAGACGATCACGAAGAGAAAACTAAAGCAGTGAATGAGCAGTGAAAGATCGTACACAAGGAAAAATACATGACATAATCGCAGTCTAAGTTAGTCACGAAGAAGAGGAGACTCCGAATCTGACCTACTGCCGCCGCTACAACCTTGACCCAGCCAGTTGGAAGCGGCCCAACGCGACGTCTTCTTCTTCGTCTTCGTCTCGGTCAAGGTGAGTGTCTGGCTGGCTGGTCATCTCTCTTTTTTGTGTGTCGAAGGAAGGGAGAGGAGGAGGAGATACTGATGGAGGAGGAGAAGGTGATGGAGGAGGAGAAGGTGATGGAGGAGGAGGAGGAGGAGGAAGAAGAAGAAGAGATGGATGATTATGTACGAAAGGTTGGGGTGAAGAAAATAATGGGAGGGTCGGAAATGGGCTGAAGGGAACTTGGAGGTAATGGGATGGGGAGAGAGAGGGGATGAGAGGAGTAGATATGGAGGGGAAGAGGCTGTCTGGTCATCCTTCTTCTGTCAGTGGAAGAGAGTGGCGTGGAGGGAAAGGAAGGTGTGGGAGGGGGGGAGGAAGAGAGCTGTTTGAGAATTTGGAGTTATATTGGGAAAAGGAGAATGAGGGATATGGGGAGATGGAGAAATGTGAGGGGGGAGCCTGGGAGTAATGGGTCGAAGGAAGTGAGGGGAGTGGGAGAAAGAGGAGCTGGTGGAGAGGGAGAAGAGAGAGAGGATTAAGGGTTGAGAGGTAGAGTGAGGTCTATGTTGAGCTTGGAAAGAGAGATAGTCTGATTACTTCTTTATTGCGGCCGTGAAAGGGAGAAGTAAGAGGATGGGAAAGAAAGAGAGGTGTAGGGGAACTTATGAGATGGAAGACTGCGGTGGGCATTAGCTGGAACATAATAAAAGGTTTTGGCCTGCCCAAGAAAGAGTTCAATACTATACTCTCTTCACTTTACCTTGGCCTAAAATTACCATCCTTCCGTCTTGAATGCCGAGCTGTAGCTGGAATTCAGCAGTAATATATGATGCCCGTCACGAAGATGTGCTACAGGCTGTGTGCATAACCACAATATTATCTTTTGATGCCACTGAGCAACGTGAAATAATCTTAAAAAGGATGAAAATTTGGGCCGAGTTAAGGTGATATTAGTCCTACAGTGGCTACCATTAGTCGTCTCATGATCAGGGTAATTCTAGTATTCCATTCCATCTAACACGAGACGATTTTATTCAGCTGAGAGTGAATCATAGGAGCCTGAGAATGTAAAGATCCTACCGTCCACCACCGATCAACCTAGTCCTTTATTAGCCCCGTCAGTACTAGCACGTCCTCTTACACCTAATTCTTGCTACTTCCACACGATATTATTCGACTTAGAAAAAGGTAGTTTGTGCCGGACTGATAAATGTAGGGTATATATATAACCTGTCAAGTAAAAAAAAAGAAAAGAAAAACCGAATACAGTCACATGAAGGTGTAAAAAAAGAGAAAAAGAAAAGAAAAGCTAAACGTCGTCGGTGTAAAGGGATCGACCTGCTTTCTCAGTTCATAAAGACTCCACTTTTCTCCCTTTATGTAATCGACAAAAGGTGTGTGTGTGTGTGT
>JAGKTI010031858.1:0-12030 GCA_018397915.1 Birgus latro
GAAGGATAACAAGAAGTCAACTGACATGAAAAGAGAGCTGGCACCTTAGGTTTTTAAGAACAAAAAGCTCGAAACATTGTGAGGATCACCGAGACAATTTAAAAACTATTTTTTTTTCTCATGCACAAACAGTTTATAATTATGTCGAGCCTCATGGCTGAAAAAAAAAAGAACTTTTGCATAATATCAGGGTTTCTGTTACACCAAAAACCACATTTCCTTATGTAAAATCTTTCAATACTGTGATTCCTCTTGAGCCGGAATTCTGTATTTTTAACTTCTGATTTGTCGATTTATTTTTTTTCCCCTAGCCGTGACTTCAAGTACAAGGAGTTGTGCAAATTGTGAAATAGTTCAGGGTGTTAGCTTCCCTTTTTGAGGTAGGTCCATTCTATTTTAATCTGATGATGGCTGAATAAGCGTATTTCTTGGCGAAAACGCTGAATATGCAACTTCCTCAAGTTGTTCTCAATGTTAATTGTAAAACATTATACTACATTCAGAACAAAGAAGACACTTGTGAAGGAGAAAATGTCACTTTTATGAAGGATAAGAAGAAGTCAACTAACAAGAAAAGAGTGCTGGCACTTTAGGTTTTTAAGAACAAAATGCTTGAAACATTGCAAGGATCACCGAGACAATTTAAAAACTTCGATACTTTTTTCTCAAGCAGAAGCAGTTTTAAAATACGTCGAGCTCCGTGGTGGTAAAAAAATAAATTAATTACATTTTCTCCACAATATCAAAGTTTTTGTTTCAACAAACACCACATTTCCTTAGGTAAAATCTTTCAATATTGTGATTCCTCTTTAGACGGAATTCTGGATTATTATCTTATGATTTGCATATTTTTTTTTCCCGTATCCGTGACTTCAAGGGCAAAAAATAGTGCAAATTGTGAAATAGTTTCGGGTGATAGCATCCGTTTTACAGGTAGGTCCATTGTATTTTAATCTGATGATGGCTAAATATGCGTATTTCCCGCCGAAAACAATAAATGTGCAACATCCTCAAGTGTTCTCAAAGTTGATTGTAGAACATTATATAATATTCAGAACTAAGAAACTTGTGAGGGTGAAAATATCACTTTTATGAAGGATAACAAGAAGTCGACTGACACGAAAAGAGAGCTGGCACCTTAGGTTTTTAAGAACAAAAAGCTTTAAACATTGAGGATCACCGAGACAATTTAAAAACTTCGATTTTTTTTTCTCTTGCACAGTTTAAAATTACGTTGAACCTCGTGGCGTTAAAAAAAAAATAAAACTTTTGCACAGTATCAAGTTCTCTGTTACACCAAAAACCACATTTCCTTAGGGATTATCTTTCAATACTGTGATTCCTCTTGAGACGGAATTCTGTATTATTAACTTCTGATTTGTTGATTTCTTTTTTTCCCTAGCCGTGACTTCAAGGACAAAAAGTAGTGCAAATTGTGAAATAGTTTCGGGTGATAGCATCCGTTTTGCAGATAGGTCCATTCTATTTTAATCTGATGATGGCTAAATATGCGTATTTCTCTCCGAAAACGCTGAATATGCAACTTCCTCAAGTGTTCTCAAAGTTGATTGCAAAACATTATATTATATTCAAAACTAAGAAACTTGTGAGGATGAAAATGTCACTCTTATGAAGGATAACAAGAAGTCGACTGACACGAAAAGAGAGCTGGCACCTTAGGTTTTTATGAACAAAAAGCTTGAAACATTGAGGATCACCGAAATAATTTAAAAACTTCGATTTTTTTTTTCTAATGCACAGTTTAGAATTACGTCGAACCTCGTGGCTTAAAAAGAATAAAAACTTTTGCACAATATCAAGTTCTCTCTTACACCAAAAACCACATTTCCTAAGGTAAAATCTTTCAATACTGTGATTCCTCTTGAGACGGAATTCTGTATTATTAACTTCTGATTTGTCAATTTCATTTTTTCCCAAAGCCGTGACTTCAAGGACATGAAGTAGTGCAAATTGTGAAATAGTTCCCGGTGATAGCATCCGTTTTGCAGAAAGGTCCATCCTCTATAAATATGATGATGGCAGAATAAGCGTATTTTTCGGTGAAAACGCTGAATATCTATCTTCCTCAAGTGTTCCCAAAGTTGTTTGTAAAACATTATATTATATTCAGAACTAAGAAGAAACTTGTGAGGGTGAAAATGTCACTCTTATGAAGGATAACAAGACGTCGACTGACACGAAAAGAGGGCTGGCACCTTAGGTTTTTAAGAACAAAATGCTTGAAACATTGTGAGGATCACCGAAACAATTTAAAATCGATTTTTTTTTTCTCATGCACAGTTTAGAATTACGTCGAACCTAGTGGCGGTAAAAAAAAAAAAAAAAAAAAAAACTTTTGCACAATATCAAGGTTTCTGTTACTCCAAAAACCACATTTCCTTACGGAAAATCTTTCAATATTGTGATTCCTCTTTAGACGGAATTCTGGATTATTATCTTATGATTTGCATATTTTTATTTTCCCGTAGCCGTGACTTCAAGGACAAGAAGTAGTGCAAATTGTGAAATAGTTCCGGGTGATAGCATCCGTTTTGGAGGTAGATCCATTCGCAGTTAATGTAATGATGGCTGAATAAGCGTATTTCTCGGCGAAAACGCTGAATAAGCAACGTCCTCAAGTGTTCTCAAAGTTGATTGTAAAACACATTATATATTATTCAGAACTAAGGAGACACATGTGAGAGTGAAAATGTCACATTTATGAAGGATAACAAGAAGTCGACTGACACGAAAAGAGAGCTGGCACCTTAGGTTTTTAAGAACAAAATGCTTGAAACATTGTGAGGATCACCTCGTGGCTTTAAAAAAAAAAAAAAAAAAGCACAATATCAAGGTTTCTGTTACACCAAAAACCACATTTCCTTAGGGAAAATCTTTCAATACTGTGATTCCTCTTGAGACGAAATTCTGGATTATTAACTTCTGATTTGTCGATTTTTTTTCCCCGTAGCCTTGACTTCAAGGACAAGAAGTGCAAATTGGGAAATAGTTCCGGGTGATAGCATCCGTTTTGGAGGTAGGTCCATTCTCTTTTGATCTAATGATGGCTGAATAAGCTTATTTCTCTCGAAAACGCTGAATAATCAAAATCCTCAAGTGTTCTCAAAGTTGATTGTAAAACACATTTTATTTTATTTAGAACTAAGGAGACACTTGTGAGGGTGAAAATTTCACATTTATGAAAGATAACAAGAAGTCGACTGACACGTAAAGACAGCTGGCACCTTAAGTTTTTAAGAACAAAAAGCTTGAAACATTGTAAGGATCACCGAGACAATTTAAAAACTTCGATATATTTTTTCTCAAGCAGAAGCAGTTTAAAATTACGTCAAGCCCCGTGGTGGTAAAAAAAATAAATAAATAAAGTTTTTTCCACAATATCAAGGTTTTTGTTTCAACAAACTCCACATTTTCTTAGGTAAAATATTTCAATATTGTGATTCCTTTTTAGACGGAATTTTGGATTATTATCTTATGATTTGCATATTTTTATTTTCCCGTAGCCGGGACTTCAAGGACAAGAGGTAGTGCAAATCGTGAAATAGTTTCGGGTGATAGCATCCGTTTTGCAGGTAGGTCCATTCTATTTTAATCTGATGATGGCTAAATATGCGTATTTCCCGCCGAAAAAGCTGAATATGCAACTTTCTCAAGTGATCTCAAAGTTGATTGGAAAACATTATATTATATTCAGAACTAAGAAACTTGTGAGGGTGAAAATGTCACTCTTATGAAGGATATCAAGAAGTCGACTGACACGAAAAGAGAGCTGCCACCTTAGGTTTTTATGAACAAAAAGCTTGAAACATTGAGGATCACCGAAACAATTTAAAAACTTCGATTTTTTTTTCTCAGGCACAGTTTAGAATTACGTCGAACCTCGTGGCTTAAAAAAATAAAAACTTTTGCACAATATCAAGTTCTCTCTTACACCAAAAACCACATTTCCTTAGGTAAAATCTTTCAGTACTGTGATTCCTCTTGAGACTGAATTCTGTATTATTAACTTCTGATTTGTCAATTTCTTTTTTTTTTTTTTCCAAAATCCGTGACTTTAAGGACAAGAAGTAGTGCAAATTGTGAAATAGTTCCGGGTGATAGCATCCGTTTTCCAGAAAGGTCCATCCTCTTTAAATATGATGATGGCTGAATAAGCGTATTTCTCGGTGAAAACGCTGAATATCTATCTTCCTCAAGTGTTCTCAAAGTTGTTTGTAAAACATTATATTATATTCAGAACTAAGAAGAAACTGGTGAGGGTGAAAATGTCACTTTTATGAAGGATAACTAGACGTCGACTGACACGAAAAGAGAGCTGGCAAATTAGGTTTTTAAGAACAAAATGCTTGAAACATTGTGAGGATCACCGAAACAATTTAAAAACCGATTTTTTTTTTCTCATGCACAGTTTAGAATTACGTCGAACCTAGTGGCGGTAAAAAAAAAAAAAAAAAAAAAAAACTTTTGCACAATATCAAGGTTTCGGTTACTCCAAAAACCACATTTCCTTACGGAAAATCTTTCAATATTGTGATTCCTCTTTAGACGGAATTCTGGATTATTATCTTATAATTTGCATATTTTTATTTTCCCGTAGCCGTGACTTCAAGGACAAGAAGTAGTGCAAATTGTGAAATAGTTCCGGGTGACAGCATCCGTTTTGGAGGTAGATCCATTCTCCTTTAATCTAATGATGGCTAAATAAGCATATTCCTCGGCGAAAACGCAGAATTAGCAACGTTCTCAAGTGTTCTCAAAGTTGATTGTAAAACATTATATTTTATTTAGAACTAAGGAGACACTTGTAGGGTGAAAATGTCACATTTATGAAGGATAACAAGAAGTCGACGGACACGTAAAGAAAGCTGGCACCTTAGGTTTTTAAGAACAAAAAGCTTGAAACATTGTAAGGATCACCAAGACAAATTAAAAACTTCGACATTTTTTTTTTCTCAAGCAGAAGCAGTTTAAAATTACGTCGAGCCCCGTGGCGGTAAAAAAATAAATAAATTAAATTTTTCCCACAATATCAAAGCTTTTGTTTCAACAAACACCACATTTCCTTAGGTAAAATCTTTCAATATTGTGATTCCACTTTAGACGGAATTCTGGATTATTATCTTACGATCTGCATATTTTTTTTTCCCGTAGCCGTGACTATAAGGACAAGAAGTAGTGCAAATTGTGAAATAGTTTCGGGTGATAGCATCCGTTTTGCAGGTAGGTCCATTGTATTTTAATCTGATGATGGCTAAATATGCGTATTTCCCGCCGAAAAAGCTGAATATGCAACTTCCTCAAGTGTTCTCAAAGTTGATTGTAAAACATTATATAATATTCAGAAATAAGAGACTTGTGAGGTTAAAATGTCACTTTTATGAAGGATAACAAGAAGTCGACTGACACGAAAAGAGAGCTGGCACCTTATGTTTTTAAGAACAAAAAGCTTGAAACATTGAGGATCACCGAGACAATTTAAAAGCTTCGATTTTTTTTTCTCATGCACAGTTTAGAATTACGTTGAACCTCGTGGCATAAAAAAAAAAAAAAAAAAACTTTTGCACAGTATCAAGTTCTCTGTTACACAAAAAACCACATTTCCTTAGGGATTATCTTTCAATACTGTGATTCCTCTTGAGACGGAATTCTGTATTATTAACTTCTGATTTGTCGATTTCTTTTTTTTCCCTAGCCGTGACTTCAAGGACAAGAAGTTGTGCAAATTGTGAAAAAGTTCCGGGTGATAGCATCCGTTTTGGAGGTAGGTATATTCTCTTTTAATCTGATGATGGCTGAATAAACGTATCTCTCGACGAAAACGCTGAAAATGCAACTTCCTCAAGTGTTCTCAAAGTTGATTGTAAAACATTATATTATATTCAGAACTAAGAAGAAACTTGTGAGGGTGAAAATGTTACTTTTATGAAGGATAACAAGAAGTCAACTGACATGAAAAGAGAGCTGGCACCTTCGGTTTTTAAGAACAAAAAGCTCGAAACATTGTGAGGATCACCGAGACAATTTAAAAACTATTTTTTTTCTCATGCACAAACAGTTTATAATTATGTCGAGCCTCATGGCGGAAAAAAAAAAAAAAGAACTTTTGCATAATATCAGGGTTTCTGTTACACCAAAAACCACATTTCCTTAGGTAAAATCTTTCAATACTGTGTTTCCTCTTGAGCCGGAATTCTGTATTTTTAACGTCTGATTTGTCGGTTTATTTTTTTTCCCCTCGCCGTAACTTCAAGGACAAGGAGTTGTGCAAATTGTGAAATAGTTCCTGGTGTTAGCATCCCTTTTTGAGGTAGGTCCATTCTATTTTAATCTGATGATGGCTGAATAAGCGTATTTCTTGGCGAAAACGCTGAATATGTAACTTCCTCAAGTTGTTCTCAATGTTAATTGTAAAACATTATACAACATTCAGAACAAAGAAGACACTTGTGAAGGTGAAAATGTCACTTTTATGAAGGATAAGACGAAGTCAACTAACAAGAAAAGAGAGCTGGCACTTTAGGTTTTTAAGAACAAAATGCTTGAAACATTGTAAGGATCACCGAGACAATTTAAAAACTTCGATACTTTTTTCTCAAGCAGAAGCAGTTTTAAATTACGTCGAGCGCCGTGGTGGTAAAAAAAAAAAAAAAAAATACATTTTATCCACAATATCAAAGTTTTTGTTTCAACAAACACCACATTTCCTTAGGTAAAATCTTTCAATATTGTGATTCCTCTTTAGACGGAATTCTGGATTATTATCTTATGATTTGCATATTTTTTTTTCCCGTAGCCGTGACTTCAAGGGCAAGAAATAGTGCAAATTGTGAAATAGTTTCGAGTGATAGCATCCGTTTTACAGGTAGGTCCATTGTATTTTAATCTGATGATGGCTAAATATGCGTATTTCCCGCCGAAAACAATGAATATGCAACATCCTCAAGTGTTCTCAAAGTTGATTGTAAAACATTATATAATATTCAGAACTAAGAAACTTGTGAGGGTGAAAATGTCACTTTTATGAAGGAAAACAAGAAGTCGACTGACACGAAAATAGAGCTGGCACCTTAGGTTTTTAAGAACAAAAAGCTTTAAACATTGAGGATCACCGAGACAATTTAAAAACTTCGATTTTTTTTTCTCTTGCACAGTTTAGAATTATGTTGAACCTCGTGGCGTAAAAAAAAAATAAAACTTTTGCACAGTATCAAGTTCTCTGTTACACCAAAAACCACATTTCCTAAGGGATTATCTTGCAATATTGTGATTCCTCTTTAGACGGAATTCTGGATTATTATCTTATGATTTGCATATTTTTTTTTCCCGTAGCCGTGACTTCAAGGACAAAAAGTAGTGCAAATTGTGAAATAGTTTCGGGTGATAGCATCAGTTTTGCAGGTTGGTCCATTGTATTTTAATCTGATGATGGCTGAATAAGCGTATATCTCGACGAAAATGCTGAATATGCAACTTCCTCAAGTGTTCTCAATGTTGATTGTAAAACATTATATTACATTCAGAACTAAGAAGACACTTGTGAAGGTGAAAATGTCACTTTTATGAAGGATAAGAAAAGTCAACTGACACGAAAAGAGAGCTGGCACCTTAGGTTTTTAGGAACAAAATGCTTGAAACATTGTGAGGATCACCGAGACAATCTAAAAACCGATTTTTTTTTTCTCATGCACAGATTAGAATTACGTCGAAACTTCTGGCTTAAAAAAAAATAACCAGCACAATATCAAGGTTTCTGTTACACCAAAAACCACATTTCTTTAGGGAAAATCTTTCAATACTGTGATTCCTCTTGAGACGAAATTCTGGATTATTAACTTCTGATTTGTCGATTTTTTTCCCCCTAGCCGTGACTTCAAGGACAAGAAGTGCAAATTGGGAAATAGTTCCGGGTGATAGCATCCGTTTTGGAGGTAGGCCCATTCTCTTTTAGTCTAATGATGGCTGAATAAGCTTATTTCTCGCGAAAACGCTGAATAATCAACGTCCTCAATTGTTCTCATAGTTGATTGTAAAACACATTATATTTTATTCAGAACTAAGGAGACACTTCTGAGGGTGAAAATTTCACATTTATGAAGGATAACAAGAAGTCGACTGACACGTAAAGACAGCTGGCACCTTAAGTTTTTAAGAACAAAAAGCTTGAAACATTGTAAGGATCACCGAGACAATTTAAAAACTTCGATATATATTTTCTCAATCAGAAGCAGTTTAAAATTACGTCGAGCTTCGTGTGTTAAAAAAAAAATAAATAAATAAAGTTTTTTCCACAATATCAAGGTTTTTGTTTCAACAAACACCACATTTCATTAGGTAAAATATTTCAATATAGTGATTCCTCTTTAACGGAATTTTGGATTATTATCTTATGATTTGCGTATTTTTATTTTCCCGTAGCCGTGACTTCAAGGACAAGAAGTAGTGCAAGTTGTGAAATAGTTTCGGGTGATAGCATCGGTTTTGCAGGTAGGTCCATTCTATTTTAATCTGATGATGGCTAAATATGCGTATTTCTCTCCGAAAACGCTGAATATGCAACTTCCTCAAGTGTTCTCAAAGTTGATTGCAAAACATTATATTATATTCAGAACTAAGAAACTTGTGAGGGTGAAAATGTCACTTTTATGAAGGATAACAAGAAGTCGACTGACACGAAAAGAGAGCTGGCACCTTAGGTTTTTAAGAACAAAATGCTTGAAACATTGAGGATCACCGAAACAATTCTGAAACTTCGATTTTTTTTTTCTCATGCAGTGTTTAGAATTACGTCGAACCTCGTGGCTTAAAAAAAAAATAAAAACTTTTGCTCAATATCAAGTTCACTCTTACACCAAAAACCACATTTCCTTAGGTAAAATCCTTCAATACTGTGATTCCTCTTGAGACGGAATTGAGTATTATTAACTTCTGATTTGTCAATTTCTTTTTTTCCCAAAACCTTGACTTCAAGGACAAGAAGTAGTGGAAATTGTGAAATAGTTCCGGGTGATAGCACCCGTTTTGCAGAAAGGTCCATCCTCTTTAAATATGATGATGGCTGAATAAGCGCATTTCTCGGTGAAAACGCTGAATATCTAACTTCCTCAAGTGTTCTCAAAGTTGTTTGTAAAACATTATATTATATTCAGAACTAAGAAGAAACTTGTGAGGATGAAAATGTCACTTTTATGAAGGATAACATGACGTCGACTGACACGAAAAGAGGGCTGGCACCTTACGTTTTTAAGGACAAAATGCTTGAAACATTGTGAGGATCACCGAAACAATTTATAAAACGATTTTTTTTTCTCATGCACAGTTTAGAATTACGTCGAACATAGTGGCAGTAAAAAAAAAAAAATCTTTTGCACAATACCAAGGTTTCTGTTACTCCAAAAACCACATTTCCTTACGGAAAATCTTTCAATATTGTGATTCCTCTTTAGACGGAATTCTGGATTATTATCTTATGATTTGCATATTTTTATTTTCCCGTAGCCGTGACTTCAAGGACAAGAAGTAGTGCAAATTTTGAAATAGTTCCGGGTGATAGCATCCGTTTTGGAGGTAGATCCATTCTTCTTTAATCTAATGATGGCTAAATAAGAATATTCCTCGGCGAAAACGCTGAATTAGCAACATCCTCAAGTGTTCTCAAAGTTGATTGTAAAACATTATATTTTATTCAGAACTAAGGAGACACTTGTGAGGGTGAAAATGTCACATTTATGAAGGATAACAAGAAGTCAACTGACACGTAAAGAAAGCTGGCACCTTAGGTTTTTAAGAACAAAAAAAATGAAACATTGTAAGGATCACCAAGACTATTTAAAAATTTCGATATTTTTTTTCTCAAGCAGAAGCAGTTTAAAATTACGTCGAGCCCGTGGTGGTAAAAAAAATAAATAAATTTTTTCCACAATATCAAAGTTTTTGTTTCAACAAACACCACATTCACTTAATGTAAAATCTTTCAATAGTGTGATTCCTCTTTAGACGGAATTCTTGATTATTATCGTATGATCTGCATATTTTTTTTCCCCGTAGCCGTGACTTTAAGGACAAGAAGTAGTGCAAATTGTGAAATAGTTTCGGGTGATTGCATCCGTTTTGCAGGTAGGTCCATTGTATTTTAATCTGATGATGGCTAAATATGCGTATTTCCCGCCGAAAAAGCTGAATATGCAACTTCCTCAAGTGGTCTCAAAGTTGATTGTAAAACATTATATAATATTCAGAAATAAGAAACTTTTGAGGTTAAAATGTCACTTTTATGAAGGATAACAAGAAGTCGACTGACACGAAAAGAGAGCTGGCACCTTAGGTTTTTAAGAACAAAAAGCTTGAAACATTGAGGATCACCGAGACAATTTAAAAGCGATTTTATTTTCTCATGCACAGTTTAGAATTACGTTGAACCTCGTGGCTTAGAAAAAAAAAAAAAAAAACTTTTGCAAAGTATCAAGTTCTCTGTTGCACCAAAAACCACATTTCCTTAGGGATTATCTTTCAGTACTGTGATTTCTCTTGAGAAAGAATTCTGTATTATTAACTTCTGATTTATCGATTTCTTTTTTTTCCTCTAGCCGTTACTTCAAGGACAAGAAGTAGTGCAAATTGGGAAATAGTTCCGGGTGATAGCATCCGTTTTGGAGGTAGGTATATTCTCTTTTAATCTGATGATGGCTGAATAAGCGTATTTCTCGGCGAAAACGCTGAATATGCAACTTCCTCAAGTGTTCTCAGTGTTGATTGTAAAACATTATATTACATTCAGAACTAAGAAGACACGTGTGAAGGTGAAAATATCACTTTTATGAAGTATAAGAAGTCGACTGACACGAATAGAGAGCTGGCACCACAGGCTTTTAAGAACAAAATGCTTGAAACATTGTGAGGATCACCGAAACAATTTAAAAAAACGATTTTTTTTTTTCTCATGCACAGTTTAGAATTACGTCGAACCTCGTGGCTAAAAAAAATAAAAAAAAACAGCACAATATCAAGGTTTCTGTTACACCAAAAGCCACATTTCCTTATTGAAAATCTTTCAATACTGTGATTCCTCTTGATACGAAATTCTGGATTATTAACTTCTGATTTGTCGATTTTTTTTTTTCCCTAGTCGTGACTTCAAGGACAAGAAGTGCAAATTGTGAAATAGTTCCGGGTGATAGCATCCGTTTTGGAGGGAGGTCCATTCTCTTTTAATCTAATGATGGCTGAATAAGCGTATTTCTCGGCGAAAACGCTGAATAAGCAACGTCCTCAGGTGTTCTCAAAGTTGATTGTAAAACATTATATTTTATTCAAAACTAAGGAGACACTTGTGAGGGTGAAAATGTCACATTTATGAAGGATAACAAGAAGTCGACTGACACGAAAAGAGAGCTGGCACCTTAGGTTTTTAAGAACAAAATGCTTGAAACGTTGTAAGGATAACCGAGACAATTTAAAAACTTCGATATTTTTTTTTTTCTCAAGCAGAAGCAGTTTAAAATTACGTCGAGCCCCGTGGTGGTAAAAAAAATAAATAAATTAAATTTTTTCCACAATATCAAAGTTTTGGTTTCAACAAACACCACATTTCCTAAGGTAAAATCTTTCAATATTATGATTCCTCTTTAGACGGAATTCTGGATTATTATCTTATGATCTGCATATTTTTTTTTCCCGTAGCCGTGACTTCAAGGACAAGAAAAAGTGCAAATTGTGAAATAGTTCCGGGTGATAGCATCCGTTTTGCAGGTAGGTCCATTGTATTTTAATCTGATGATGGCTAAATATGTGCATTTCCCGCCGAAAACGCTGAATATGCAACTTCCCCAAGTGTTCTCAAAGTTGATTGTAAAACATTATATAATATTCAGAACTAAGAAACTTGTGAGGGTGAAAATGTCACTTTTATGAAGGAAAACAAGTAGTCGACTGACACGAAAAGAGAGCTGGCACCTTAGGTTTTTAAGAACAAAAAGCTTTAAACATTGAGGATCACCGAGACAATTTAAAAAC
>JAGKTI010031860.1:0-12029 GCA_018397915.1 Birgus latro
GTTAGTATAAGTATAGTATAAGTTAGTATAAGTGTAATATAAGTTAGTATTAGTGTAGTATAAGTTAGTAAAAGTGTAATGTAAGTGTAACCTTGAACCCGTAACTATGTTTTATCTGCACTATGTAGGAGGTAAACATCAATTCCACATTCAGACTTGATCCCTGTTAATATTCATATTGTAAGTGATACTCCATTAAGAGAGGCACTGTATAGGGCGATTATATAAATTAATGTCTTTGTGCTTGGAGCAGTCAGTTCCCATGATATGGATAGAATCGTAAATTTTAGCAAGAGATTAATAATCGCGAAAATTTGTCTTCATACTTTGAATTCGAAATTTGTAAGTCAGAATTGGTGTTATCATCTTTTTGTACTACGTAGTAGTGAATTAAAACTTAGTTAAATCCTATTTGCTGGTAATAGACATTTGCACCTGCGAAATTTGCATTACACTCGCGTTTAGTCACATATGCTCGACACATGGATACAATTAGTTTCAAACGCTCATTTGTTTAGGCTTCGGTGTAATTGTTAATCCCATACGCTTATTACAAAATTTTAAGCATCGTAAATCAACCCATCCGTGTGGGTCGAGTGTGAACACATTTTTTATATTCCTAGCCAATAGGTGTAAACTGAAATGCTGGAGAGAGATCAGTCGAAGTCGGAGTCAATTTTCAATGTTAGAACAAACCAAGCTTATATAAACCATACGAGTACCTGGGATTAACTGGCATTACGCTGTTTCATTTCATCCATGCAGGTCAGTAACTCTAAAATCCATATATTCCCCCCCCCTTCTTTCTTTACTTGTGTGAAGTAAATTCTCATATACGTCAGTATTAATAATATTCACCCCTGCTTCTTTTGAACTGACTAGATAACGCTGTCTCGTTTCATCGATACAGATTGTGGCTGATCGTATCATCAGAAAATAACGAGTGGATGTAGCCGACTGGCTCGCAATCCCTTCGCCTGTTGCCTTCTACACTGAAATCCCCCCCCCCTTTTTTCTGTTACACGTAATTCGAATGCGGAATTGACTGGTCCATTAGAATATTCTCCCCTTTCTGTGTGAAGTGTTTAGCTTGATAGAGTATTGTATTCACATGCATTTGTTTCCCCTAAGAGCACTGATTATTATTCATCCACTCTAAAGTACTGAGCCTATAGTGTCGTTCTTTAGAATGTGGTGTCAATTTATAAATAACCTTTGAGTTAATGTGTATATTCCAAACTTGGGAGAATATTTTGTGGAGGCAATATCTCGGTGAGTTTGCCTGACGAGTCTTTGAGACCGTGCGATTGCTAGATACACATGAGATAGTATTATTTTAAATATTAGGTTAAGAGGTGAGATTAATATCCTCGGAAAGATTAAAGCTTAGTGTATTAGTGCCATTTAGGAGTGTCGGTTCGGTGTTGAAGATTATATATTAGTGAATGATAATATAATATTGAATATTTACCCAAATGTGAAGAACACTATACATATTAGTGTGAAAATATCATCCCGAGAATTTATTCAGCTGTGGTGATTACACTCTTGAAATTATTGATCCTTGTTATGATTAGTCTGCCCTGTGATAATCTCAGTGCGAAGGAGAATTTATCTTTCAGTTTCTAGTAATTCATAGTCTGTCAAGTAATCTGTGTTTAATTTGATCTCATTATCTTGTTTCTTTCATTTGTATGTTTAGAATTAGTAAATATTAGGTTAAGTTTTCGTTGAGTTTAAATCTTATTATTCGCTAAGGAGTCTTGATCATAAGGGCGAGTGGCCGCAAGGTGTGCTAATATATTACTCACGCGCCCCTTTGAAAGAACAAGCTACCCTTGTTTTCTTATTTCGCAAGGCCCCAGAAGTCCTCATCATTCCTTTCTGGTGGAATAAATTCACAGCATACGCTGGGTGGTGGCAGCCTACTCTCTAAAACTCTGATTCTTACTGTGAGTCTAAAATTTCTATCATTACACTTGTGTCATTAGCGGTGTGATATGTCATCCCTCATTATATCATAAGAGCCAAAATTTTGACCTCTACACTGGTGACAGCGGTGATGATCACTTATTTCTCAGTAATTAACTCAGAGTTAAAATTCGGACCTCTACACTGGTGACAGCGGTAGTGATCACTATTTGTCAGAGTTAAAAAGCTATCATTACACTGGTGATTGGAACGGTGGGATTTGTTAGACTGGCTTAAATTCCCATAATTTCAAAAGAGTTAAAAATTTCTACCATTACACTCTTACCTCCTGCGTACCATGCAACCTTTGAGATATTTCTTTATGACCGGTCTACCCTTAGGGATCCAATACCTTCCCCCATTCGGGTCAGAGTCCGCGGCACACCTCCATGAAGAGTCAGATCATTGGCTTCTTTTACAATTAACTGTACAAAATGATAATTCTTGAGTAATAATATAGGATGTCTAGTTTGGAGAGGGAAATCAGCCTTTATTATTTGGCCACGGCACCTAATTAGACCCTTTCCAAATCTACGAACAATCCTAAATTTCTTATCAGTTTGTTTTTGTCACCAGTGCCTTGGCCTAAAAGGTCAAAAATCTCCCCGTAATAATTCCTTTGTGTCTTTTTCGGTCAATATTCCATGGAATCAAACTTCTTAAACCCCACTTTCTTATTAAAAAATTTAACTAATTTAGTGGTATTAATAAGTTGATTTATTGATGAGAATCTGCTAATGTCAATTATCTCTGGCTCTGGTACTACCGGATCCAAGTTTACAACACTAACCTCAGCAGTACTATACAGTTTTTGCTCAGGCCAATCCTTAGTGAGTAACCATTTAGGACCTTATGGCACAAGTCATCCTTGATCAGTCTCTATACTGTCGAACCTCTCGAGAAAAGATCAGCTGGATTTTGTTTGAAGGATACATGCATAAATTTAATTTTGGAAGACAGTTCTTTTATAGTCTTCACTCTGTTGCGGACGAAAGGAATTTTACTGTCCTCCTTTCCTTTCCAGTAAAGACAAATCTCACTGTCAGTCCATATATAAATATCCTCAAACTGAGTTTCAAGAGTAGTGGTTAGATACCTGGCCACTTTAGGTCCTACCTCTGTGGAAGCAAATTCCATTTGAGGTAGGGTTCTTCCCTTAACTGATGCAACTCTGGCTTTAGACATAATAATTTTACTGTCATCTCCTGTTGCACAGTAAGCTACTGCTCCATATGCCTTTTGAGAAACATCACAAACAATGTGTAAATGTGACTTCTCGTTGCTGTTTATCATCCTGGGAATACATATGTCTGATTTTTTTTTTTTTTTCAAATTCCTTCCTAATCTGTTCCCATTGTTCAGTGTATGTTTCACCTAATTCAGTGTCCCAGTCTAACTTTTCTTGCCAAGCCTCTTGCACTAAACATTTGTCCCTAATAACTACAGGACTGACTAATCCTAATGGGTCAAATAACATAGAGACCTGACTTAACAGGGACCTCTTGGTGAGAATGACATCAGAGAACTTAATCGGCTTTAAACTTATTTTATCAGCCTTTGTATCCCAATTAAGACCCAACACATTTTGAGTTTTTGGAATGTCAGTATTTGGATAGTCCTCTTGTATTTTCTTTCTCAAAAGCGGTGAATTTGTATTCCAGCTCTGTAACGGCAAATTTGCTTTCCCACATTGGGAATTGGCTACTACATAAGCCTCTAATGCTTCCGTCTGTGTATCAGCAGCACCTTGCAAATTATGCATATAAAAAGCCTGCCCTATTTCTGGGCATTTGGCCCTTTCAAAATGATGCTTCAATGTGTTGCAAAGTAGGAAAAGACTAGCACAAGAGCCAAAGAGCACCGATCGGAAACAGTAGGTTTTTAGTGGACTATCCTCATTTTGAGGGTCTTGAGGCCAGAGGAATTTTGCAAATTTTCTATCCTCCTCTCTCAGTCCTATTCTGTGAAAAGCCTTACTAATGTCTGCTGTATAAGCATAAGGTTTCTCCCTAAATCTTAGTAATACATTCCCTAACTTCACTGTTAGTGTAGGTCCACAGTATAGGCAATCGTTCAAGCTAGCTGATTCTTTGGACGCTTTAGTACTACAATTGAAAACTATCCTTTTGGGAGTTGTTACTGAATCTTTGCTTACAGCATGATGTGGTAAATAATGTCCTTCCTTATGGTTAACAGGAAATTCTACCTCTTCTTTAAATGTATTCATCAATTGATCCTTATAATATTATTGTATGTGGTTAGATGTTCGGGGTTGTCTCTGAATTTTCCTAGGAGAAAATTTAACTGAGCCTCAGCTGTTTGGAAATTTGTTGGTAACTCCGAATGGTTTAGTTTCCATGGTAATCCTACCCAATACTGTCCATCTTTAAATTTCACAGACTGGTTATTTTATCTTCAGGGGTTGGATCTTCAGCGTGTATTCCTACACTGTCTAGGTCCCAAAGTTTGTGTACAGGTTCAGTTTTTTCATCCAACAAGTCATTTATCTGAGTAGGTTCTAATTCTGCACCTATTCTAGCTACCATCAATGACTGTGTGGCAATAACAAAGACTGAATCTACCAATTTGGCCTCTCCTCTGTCTTTCTTTGGAAAAGGCAGCTGACCCATAATAAGGTTACCTCCTGGACTCTTGAACAACTGTACTTTATTCTTCTTAAATGTCCTGTGTAAGAATCTTCCACACTAATCTGATCCAATTATCATTTTTATGGGACCCACAGTATCTGATTTCACATTATGTTTGCCAGCCTTATCCCTGAGCTCTGCAAATGATCAGAGGTTTCCTTTAGTCCCTTTATTTAAATACTTGTTTCCATCTTATCCAGTACAGCTGCTGTTATGCGGCATTTATATTTGCCAAGTTGTATTTAAGGTCTGCATAAATCAAAAGACTGTTCCTCCTTTGTAGTTAAGAACCCTGTAATGGCTGGATTTTCCTTACCGGCAGTTGGTAACATTAATATTATTTCTCTACAATGTCTGCAGAAATGAAGGTTTTCTGTGCACCCGTATCAAAAAGAGTACATGCTAACATGTTTCTGTTTTCAATCATTACCTTCACATCGGCAGTTGGAACTGCAGTTGGCACTGTTACTGGGGTATTCGCTTTAGCAACTGTTATATTGACACTTGCAGTTTTAGGAACCTCATGTTTCATCATCCTTGGGCATAAAGCACTGTGATGATTATCTTTTTTACATTTGAAACAAAGATTTAGTTTAATATTGCAGTCCGCGGAAGTGTATTCGGTATTCATGCAAATCATACAACACCCCAATTCCTGAAGCCCCACTGTTCTTGAAGCGTTATCAGGATACTGTTGACAAGATGCACTGGAATGTCGTTCACCACAAAACACACAGACCTTCCTGTCCTTTACCATGGAAATTTTTACCTCCTTATTTTCATCAGCTTGTCTGTTCCTTCTTTATTGGTTTATCCTCAGATTTTAAAGAGCTAAGAAAAGTACCTATCTCTTCTTTAGGTACAGACTTAGCCGTTCCTGACTTAGGTTTCCCAGCCAGTTGGTTAGTGGTTCTTTTCCTTATTTCAGCCTTCGGTTTATATTCAGCAGGCTTTACTGTTCCTTGCAAATGTTTACAAAGTTGCATCAAGCCTTCCTCAATCTCCTCACAGGAGAAATTGTCCTTCTGGTACCTACCATACAAAACATCCTTAGTTCTAGGCAGAAGCTTTAAGGACACAGTTCTAGAAAGCACCCAATCTGCTGATTTAACATCTTCGTAAGTACCTAAAGCGTTTAAATTACAACTCATCGCAATCCGAAAATTTTGCAAGGAATCAAAATCATGTTTAGGAATGGGTAATCCATTAGCGGCTTCAATAATTAGGTAATGACTTGCTCGTTGTCTTCATAATTCTGCTTAAGGATAGCCAGAGCTGCCTCATAATTGTTTTCCTCCACAAGTAATTCCTTTATCAATTTGTAAGGCGTCCCCTTGACCTGTCCTAACAGATATGAGAGCTTACTTACATTAGGGAGATCTGTTCTATTATGGACTAAGTATTTACACTGATCCCAAAAGGATTTGCAATTCTGCTGACCTTCAAACTGTGGAAGCGAATTTGTGGTATTGCAGCTTTACTTGGCTGTTCTACAACTTGTGTTTCGGTGGTAATATTGGCTAATTTAGATTCAGCCAACTTCACTAATGTTAGATATTCCTCTAATTTACCTTTAAATTTCGTAGTCTCCAACTCTAAAAGATCTGTATCATCAGCTTTTACTATGGCTGCTTCTAAATTAACATACCTTTCTTCATACTGTGTCCATCTTTCCTTGAGTATGTTCAAAAGACTACTTAATTTCTCCCTTGTCTGAGGCGTTTCTTCTTAATGACTGCCTACAGTCATGTATGGCTCTCGTTACCCATTCTCACTTACCACTGGATGATTTTTGTAACAAGGATATCGACATTGTTACTGATTTCCAAGTTACGTAAGTTACCTTTAATTTAAATTTTACAACTCAGTAGTTATTTATCACTTTCAGTTTTGAGGAGTGTGGGAATTGGGTTTATGGCAACCTATCTCCCTGGGTTATTAAACCTCTGGGGTAATGTTGTTATTCCCACACTCAGTTTCCAAAATAACCCAAATTTTCCCGAGCTTAGTAACACCTTGGTATAGCATAGGACCACCCAAGGCCTGCACAGCATAGAACTGTTCTTTCTTGAACTCTATGTAGTTTATAAAGTTCTGCAGAACCGCTTCTCTGCCGTGGTGATTCCAGTGTATACCATCGGCTTTTAGAGTTGCTTGGAAGGGCTTTACATTGAAATGGATAAATCCTTCCCTTTCCTAATCCTCTGCAACTTCTTGTTCACGGCCCTGTTAAGTAATTTATACGTACCATAGCCAATGTTTACAAAGAGCATATATGGAACTAGCTGAGGAAATAATACCAAGGAAAGAAAGACGAGCAAGACAAGAGTGGATGACGGAAGACATACTTGAGTTGATGGAAGAAAGAAGAAGGTTTAAACATAGTAATGCAGTAAGATACAGAGAAGTCAAAAGAAGATGTTCTGCTGCAAAAGAAAATTGGATAAACGAACAGTGTGATGAGATAGAGGATTGGGCAAATAGGGATACACAGATGATGTGTGAAAGAGTGAAAAATCTTACTGGAAGAGGAGGGTTACGTACAGGTGAAGCAATAATGAAGAATAATGGTGATATTAGCAATGGAAAAGGAGGAAGTACTCGATAGATGGAAGAAGTATATCGAAGAATTGTTCAGGGATGATAGAGCGGAGCAGTTAGAGCTTGACGTAGAAATGACTGGCCCTGCTATTGGTGAGGATGAAGTAGAGAAAGCAATTAGAAAAATGAAGGCAGGAAAGGCAGTTGGAGAAGATGGTGTGGCAGTGGAGGTGTTGCGTGCTTTGGGCAGGTTTAGTATTAAAAAGATAACCAGCATTGCAAATAAGATATACAATAGTGGAGAACACAGTGACGATATGTGTAAGTCAATATTTTTAACTATACCAAAGAAACGGGGAACTCTAGAGTGCAATAAACATAGAACTATAAGTATAATAAGTCAAATAGTTCAAGTAATCTTAAGGATTGTGCTAGAGAGAATTAGAGCAAAGATAAAGAATGAGATAGCAGAAGAGCAGTATGGTTTTATTGAAGGAAAAGGAACAAGAAACGCTGTATTTATACTAAGGATGTTAAGTGAGAGAAGTATAGAGATGCAGAGAGATATGTATTTGTGTTTTATAGATTATGAGAAAGCATTTGACCGAGTCAGACATGAAGATTTAATTAATGTATTGAAAAGTATTGGAGTAGATGGAAAAGACTTAAGAATTATATACAAGCTATACCGGAATCAGAAAGCGGCAGTAAGAGTGGGAACAGATTAGAGTGATTGGATAGATATAAGAAGAGGAATAGGACAGGGGTGCGTTCTATCTCCAGATCTGTTCTCCCTGTACAGCGAGATGATAATGAGATCAGCTGAAGGACGAGAAGGATTTAATATTGGAGGACGAAATATGAATAATATAAGATACGCAGATGATACGGTACTGACTGCTGACACTCAGGAGAAACTTCAAGATATTTTGACAGTGGTGAAGGAAACGAGTGAAGAAAAAGGTCTGACAATTAATGTGGATAAAACGGAAGTGATGGTAGTTAGTAAGAAGGCACAAGTCCCTCGGTGCAGTGTAAGAGTGAATGATAAGATGATTAAGCAGGTGAGAAGATTTTGCTACTTGGGAAGCTACATTACGGAAGATGGTAGATGTAACGAAGAAATTAAAAGAAGAATATTTGAAGCGAAGAAGGCATTTCAGAAGATGAGAAATATGCTAAGTAACAGACAACTTTCAATACGAACAAGAAGAAGAGCAGTTAAAACTTATGTCTGGTCTGTGTTGTTATATGGATGTGAAGCTTGGACTATTAGTAAAATGATGGAGATAAAGTTGGAAGCTTTTGAAATGTGGTGCTGGCGAAGGCTTTTGAAAATTTCTTGGACAGAGAAAATATCAAATGAAGAAGTGTTAAGGAGAATGGATGTCAAAAGAGAATTACTGGCACACGTGAGAGGAAGACAGATGAGATTTTTAGGACATGTTATGAGAAGAGGAAAGATAGAGAACCTGAGTTTAATGGGAAGAGTCCCAGGTAGTAGAGCAAGAGGCAGGCAAAGAAAGAAGTATATGGATGGAATAGTAAGAACAGCGAGGGGAGGATACACGGCTGGACAACTGCTGCAAATGACAGAAGATAGAGAGGTGTGGCATTCCATGGTCGCCAACGTCTGCAGGGGCACGGCACTTCGGTAAGGTAAGGTACCATAGCCAACTGGCGAACCATATGGTAGCTCAAGACGGGTTATGTTTTCACCGCAGATTTACATGAACTTTTAATGGCACCTACCACGGCTGAAATATTTTCCACAATTTCATTAATTTCCTCATCTTCATGGATGTCATTTCCTCCCAGAAAGGGAAGAGTGCGGTCATGCTCCCAGTCTAACACGGCATTTAGCCGCTCATCTACAGAAAAGGAACTCGCTTTTCCACGAGGAGCTCTGTATTTACGTGTTTCCAAGTGTTCCACTTCTGCATAACGTGGTAGCAAGCTATGTCCAACGAACGCAACCTTAAAACCGCTCAACGCCACAGCACGCATCTGTTATCCTCACTTAGGGCACCAAAAATATGTCAGAAAATTGTGAATCACTCCCCTTTCTATCGAGAATTAATCTAAATTAGAACAATGGTCAATTTGCATAAGTCTCATCGGAAAGATTAGGGCAATTAATCCTCTAACTCACCAGCAAATATTCTCCTCATATAATAGCTAGTTCCCTTAGACCTGGCCAAATTCAGAAGATTACTTAGCTATATATTGAATTGGGCAACATATGGCGATGGGCGTGAGGTCTCGGTTGATTTCCTGGGCATCCAGGCTTCCTTCTAGGTGCATGTTTACAACGTGCTAGCTGAACGGTGTTTGCAAAGGGAGTGAGTTAACATGGCGAGTCTCTTTCCCTCTCATAGGTTTGAAGAGATGCCAACTGTTTATTAATTACAAGGTTAAATACAGTTAAATTACTCCGTGAAATATACAAGGTGAATGTAACTTGATTTAATCTTAGTTTTAATTGAACTAAAGCCAAATATTCCCTTTGCCTATGAAAATATATATTAAACCGATATCTGCTTTTCATCGTGAGGCTTTCCATCCTTACCACGTCATTCTATGCAGACGCAGTTTAGGTCAATGGAAAATTCCTAAGTATTAACATGTATGTACAATATAGTTGTCCACAAGGGTTAAACGCAGTAGCATTTAATTTATTAATAATAAGAATTATTAACAGAACGTAATCTCTGGGTAGTAGTAGTAGTTGTTCCCTAGGCAGTCTGGCCGAACAGCCCCGAATCTCTAAAGAAGGTCATGGCCGAGACCGGGCTTTCCCACAGAGCTCTCAAGGAGTATATATTGTGTTGTTAGCATAGGTGGTTGTGTGCAATGCAGTCTTCCATAATGTGCTTAATAATATGGGGTGCTGTGTTACATCCTTGACAGGCGTCAGTGATGGAGTCATCCAGCCTCTTCTGATAACTTAAAAGGGCTGGATGATGCCCACATCTCAGCCTGGCCAGGTGGACCCTGTCCTCATGAGGGATACTGCTAGTGATTCCTAAGTCTAGATCATTTATATACTGTATATAATAAATAATAAGGGACCGAGTACTGAACCCTGTGATACACCGCTAGTTACTAATCCCCAATCCGACTTAGTTCCATTTATTAATACTCTCTGCTTTCGTCCTTTCAGCAAGGAATCTATCCATTTTAAGATATCGCCGTCTATACCGTGTGCTCGAACCTTTCTAATTAACCTTTCGTGTGGGACCCTATCAAAAGCTTTACTGAAGTCCAGATAAATAATATCGTAAGATTTATCACTATCTACTGCCTCATAGACCTCCGAGAAGAATGATAAGTTTGTGAGGCAGGATCGTCCTTTCCTGAATCCGTGCTGACTTTCTTTTATAAGATTAAATCTTTCTAAGTGTTCTCTAATCTTATTGGCCAAAATTGACTCTAACATTTTTCCTACTATTGACGTTACACTTATCGGACGATAATTCGTCGCAGCTGCTTCATCACCCTTTTTAAAAATGGGCACTATGTTTGCGGTCTTCCACGCCTCGGGAACTTCTCCTGAAATTAAAGAGTCATTAAATACCGTTAAAAGTGGCTGACATAACTCTTCTTCGGTTTCTTTTATAACTTTTGCATATATATCGTCCGGACCTGGCGATTTTTGAGTTTTTAACTTATTAATTTCTTTCAGTACGTCCACCTTACTAATGTTTATTTCACTAAGAATATTTTCCCTATTATCGTCGCAAATATTTGCGTCTTGAGGGACCAGGTCTAGATTTTCCTTGGTGAATACTGATATGAAATAATTATTTAGGATGGAGCACATTTCTTTATTTTCACTGGTAATGTCACCTGATTCTGTTCTGAGTGGTCCTATCCTATCTTTATTTTTCGTCCGGTACATTTGATTAAAACCCTTGGGGTTTTCTTTCGATTCACTAGCAACCTTAATTTCATAATTTCTCTTTGCCTTCCGCATCTCCCTCTTTACTTCTCTACTTAAAATCGCATACCGGTTATGTAAGTGTTCCTCTCCGCGTTTTATTTTTCTGTATATTCCTTTCCTTTGGCGTATGAGAGATATTGATCTGTTGTTTAACCATCTCGGTTCCGAATTATTCGTTCTAAACGGTTTTGAAGGACTATATCTATCTTGGTTTCCGTGTATTATACGTACTAACTCGTTATATTTCTCACTGGCTGAACGAGAGTTAATCCCCCCATCTGACACCTGACCTTCCCCAGGGATATGGCACACATTCCTACCTGTTTCCTTCTTTATTAGCTAAAACCAAATCAAGTATATTATTACCTCTGGTGGGCTCCCTGATGTACTGATAATGGAAATTATCCTGTACTACCTCTAGAAATTCCTCTGACTCTGCATCCCCTGTGTGATTTCGCCAATCTATCGTTGGCAGATTAAGATCCCCTACAGTTATTACCAAGCTGGACTGTGATGCTTTCCTGATTTCCTCCCAGTGATATTTACTCTCTGCTCTACTTAATTTTGGAGATCTGTAAATGGCTTCTAAGACTAATTTCTCCCTGTTGTTACTGATTTCAACCCAGACACTTTCGGTGTCCCCATTTACTTTAATGTCTGCTTTATTGTAACTGTTTAATGAATCCTTTACATAAATAGCTACCCCGCCCCCCTTTCTTCCCAGACGATTTGACACAAAAATATTATAGCCTTTTATTTGATATTCTGCTAAAAATTCTCGAGTGTCTGTATTCATTCAAGTTTCACTAATAATGGCAATGTCTATTTTCTCTGTACAAATTAAAGCTCTCAGTTCATCCATTTTATTACGTAAACTCCTGCTGTTTGTGTAGTACATTCAGATTATTACCTCCACTTTGGGACTG
>JAGKTI010031862.1:0-12029 GCA_018397915.1 Birgus latro
CCTCTCTCACTAGGGCCGCTCCAACATCCACTGCCCGACCTTGTATCTCTTTTATAACCCCATCCATATACAGATTAAACAACCATGGAGACATGACACATCCTTGCTTCAATCCAACCTTCAAACGGAAAGATTCACTCAGTTTTCCATCCACACACACACTGTAGCCTTAGCACCCTCATACATACTCTTCACTGCCTTCAACAACTTCCCATCCACTCCATATATTCTTAATACCTTCCACAAACCTTGTCTATCCACCCTGTCATATGCTTTCTTCAGATCCACGAAGGCTGCATACAACTTCTTGCCCTTCTCTAGAAACTTTTCCACTAGGGATCTAAGAATGAATATCTGGTCTACACAACCTCTTCCCTTCCTAAAACCTCCTTGTTCTTCTCCAACTAATTCCTCAGTAATTTCCCTAACTCTGTCAATAAGTATCCTACCATATATTTTTCCTATTACACTGAGAAGGCAAATGCCCCTATGATTACCACACACTGCTTTTTCCCCTTTTCCTTTGTACAGAGGAATAATTATACCTGCCTTCCAATCCTCTGAGACTCTACCCTCCTCCCAAGCCAATCTGCACACCTTCCACATCCACTCTATTACTATCTCTCCCCCATGCTTCAGCATTTCACCACACACTCCATCAATTCCTGGGGCTTTCCCCATTTTAACTTTCTTCATTGCTTCCACCACTTCCATCCTGGTGATTTCTTCCTCTCTCCTCACAACCCTCCTCCCTGCCATTCCCCAGCCACTTATACTTGCATTACTTTCATTCTCTATGTTCAACAGTTCATTAAAGTGTTCTCTCCATCTGTTTACTTTTTCTCCCTTCTCCACTAGTAATCTACCATTTTTATCTTTCTCATCCTCGCTGACTTTGTTGACACCCTGTCTAGCTCTCTCTACCTCCTTCCAGAACATTTTCTTACATTCCCTCCACTTTGCACTCAAATTCCTTCCAAATTCCTCATCCACTCTCTTCTTACTCTCTCTTACTAATCTTTTCACCTTTCTCCTCCTCACTACATATAACTCTCTCGTCTGTCTCTCAGTTTCTTCATCGCCCCTGTTCCTCATCCACTCATTATATGCTTTCTTCTTTTGTGCCACAGCCTCTCTCACCTCTTCAGTCCACCATGCTGTTCCCTGAACCCCCTTTTGTCCTCTCTTCACCCCACACACCACCTCACATGCTGCACAGATTTCTTCTGTGAATACCTTGCACACACCCTCCATGTCCCCCATCTGCTCCAGTCTATATTTACCCAATCACTGCTCCACTTCCCTTTTATATTCAGCCTTTATTTCATCCTCTTGTAACTTTTCTACCCTCCTTGTAACAAATACTTCTTCCTGTCCTTCCCTTCTTCTCTTCCTCCATCTTGTTTGGATTCTGATTCTGGCCACCACCAAGTGGTGGTCAGAAAGTCCACTCTCCCACTCGTGCATCCATTATACATCTCATCCTTTCATCCACACACACATAGTCAATCATTGCTTTCCGTTCATTCATTCCCCCGTCCTCTCTTCTCACCACTCGCCATGTATACCTATGGAGCATTTTGTGCCTGAAGAGGATATTAGCTATGACCAACCCCCTCCCAGCACAAATGTCCGCTAAAGTACTGCCATTCTCATCCATCTCTGCAGGCACACCCCACTCACCAACCACTCCATCCACCTTCTCATTCCCTACTTTTCCATTCATATCTCCAATCAGAAACACTCTCTCATTCCTTTCAAACTTTTCCAGGCAGGCTTCCACATTTGTCCAAAGCTCTTCTCTCACTCTACTTACACGATCTTGCGTTGGCGCATACACGCACACAATTGCCCACATTTGTAGTCCAACTTTCACTCTTACCCACACAATCCTTTACCCAACTGATCCATACTCTCTCACATTCTCCTTCCACCCGTTGCTGACAACAATACACACTCCCTCTTTCGCCCTCTCATTCTCACCCACTCCCTCGCATATACCCCATCCAGATTCCCATTCTCTCACACTCTCACCTCGCCATTTAGTTTCAGTTATTCCACATATATCCACTTTCGTACTCTCAAGCACCTGTACAATCTCTCTCTCTTTCACCTCATCATTCATACCCCTAACATTCCAGGTCGCAATCCTTACTTCGTCCTTTGTCCGTTCCATTTTCGTCAACTTTTGGTCAGTCCTGGTCCGAGGTTTCCTGTTCATATTTTTAGTTAGTTGTTTTTACGGGGTAGGACACTAACCCACCACCAACCCTTTTAGTCGCCTCTTACGACAAGCAGAACAGGTGGAAAAACCCAGCCTGGTGGAGCATGGGTGGATTCCTGGAGCAGTGCAGCCAGCGCGCCACTCCTCAGAGAAGGGGTGAATGATGGGAGTGAAATCACTCTCATCTTCCCAGTCCCATCTCACATTTGTGTCGCCTCCATCGTCCCCATTGTTGCTTTTGTCGGGGTGGGGAGGAGATGCTGGTGGGGAAGGTTGGGGAGGAGGAGTGCTCAGGCTTCCCCACTCGCGCTTCTCTTCCCTCGGCCCTTACCCTTACCCTTTCCCATCCCCTTATGGCCTTGTGGAATATCAGGGGGCTGTGGGGAGGAAGTTCAGGAATATTGGGGAGCATAAGACATGCTGGGGAGGGGCTCCTCCTCGCCTCCCTGCTCCCTCACTGCACCACGTGTACCACCACGCTCCTTCACCACCCCACGTGATCTGCTCCGCTCCCTCACACCACCATGTGAGTGTGATGGCTCACTCTTGCCACTCTCCCTTTCAATAGTCATTCCCGCGACCACACTTTCAATTTCACTTTCCACTCCCTCCACACCACTTCTGCCCTCCTCAAAGAAAACACTAGGCCTATACCTGATTTTCCAACATGCTGTCCGCTTGGTGCCGCGATTGGTGATACAGTAAAACCTCGATGTAACGGACTTCAGTAGACCGGAATTCGCTTTTATCGGACTCGAGGAGCTGCCGGACTAAACTCCTATATATCGGAAAAAGTCCGATATAGCCAGAATCAGTCCGGACTGCCTGACAACTTCATCTATGTTCACCACAATAAGACAAGTAAAAAAGATGTTTTTCAGTGCACAATACAGTATTATTATACTATTTGATTAATACAGTGAAGGTAAAACACAGTACAATACAGCAATGGTGGTGAAAACTACCGATGCAATCCGGACTAATGTCTGATATATCGGAAAAAGTCCGGATTAGCAGGGGTAAGTCCGGATGTCGCTTTTATCGGAAATCGCATATTTCGGACTGGCCTGAGCCCCAATTAGTCCATTATAGTGAGGTCTTACTGTATGCTCACGGCCATACCACGTGGCAGCACATCCCACAGCTTCGTCCTCATCCTCGTCCTCACTTTCGACCTCCACTTCTTGTAGGGGCTGGAGAGAGGTGGATGCATGTTGTTTTGGTGCAGGCTGGCCCTCTCTAGCGGCCTGATATGTCACGTAGTGCCACTTCCTTGGGGACGGGACCTCCTCATCACTGCTGCTACTCTCCTCCTCTGGCTGCACATAATCTCTATCAGCGACATTGTCATCCAATGGGGAGTCGCTGTCGCCTGTGATGGCGTCCAGGGCGGCCTGTATTTCTTCCTCAGAGAGACCTCGGCGCGCCATATCTGCCCTGGGTCACTGCTAACAAGTGAGTGAATGAGGCAAAGCCGCACACGTGTCGCGCGGGGTCACTGAGTGTCCCTGCCTGGTGGCAGGTAGGGAAAGGTCTCCCACGCCTACATACCAAATATCAAGCGCAAGATTTGAAAATTGTGCAAATTATGAATCTTGCAATTGTGTGACGTATGGGTACGTCGATGGGTGTCACCGAGACAAAATGTAGCGACGTACCTGTATGTCGATGGGACGCCTTGGGTTAAAACATCTCGTTCATCTTCATTCAGATCGTTTCTTACTATAATGTTTTCCATCCCAGCCTCTTCACTTAGTTTCCAAGCCACTTTAAGTATGTCATTTACTACACTTTCTGCTTCCCCTTTTTTATGTATCCCTATCCTCCTTACTTCCTCAATTTCTTTTTCCCACTTGCTTCCTTCAGGATCGATCTTGCCCAATATTTTTCTCACTTGATTTGAGTCTCTCTCGAGTCTCACAGATCTAACCTTTTCTTCCTCCTCCCTGTTTCCCAATATTACCACACATCTATTCCTTTCTGCTGTTTCTCTCAGTGTTTTCTCTTTCTTCTTCAATATTTTCACTACATTTTCTTCCATTTTTTTCTTGTTCATTTCCCTTTCATCCTGAATGATTTCATTTAAGATGACCACTTCTTTCAGTTCTTCTTCCACATGTGTCCACTTTGCCTTTTGCTCTTTTGACACAGTGCACACCTTCTGCATTTTGTTACTGCTTTCCTCTTATTTTCTCCTTAATTTGATATTTTCTCATTTCAAATTCTCGATCTCCTGGTTCGCCGTCTCATTAGCCTGTATCAGACTCTGTATAGTGTTTTGGGTATTTTCAGACATATTTCTTTATACTAGATCCTCCACATTCTTTTTTAGTTCACCAATTCTCATAATTAACATTTTAACTAAATCCATCACACTTGTTTCACTGTCAAATCCTGGAAATTCGGGTCCCTCGATGTTTACATTGCCGGCCATGTTTGATGGTTGGTTACAGTGTGGTACTAACAGCTGTTACTGAAATTCCTGTGAACATTCATGTATGTTTACTGACAATAGCTCTTTACATTTTTGGCAGACTATATGTCTGTGTGTGTGTATTTACCTAGTTGTGATATACAGGAAATGAGCTGCACTCGTTTTTTAGTAAGTCAGATTTTGCGTTGATAGACTGGACGATCTCTTTCTCCAGGCTGTTCCACAGGTCTGTGCATCTATATGGACTACTATATTTCTTGATATCCTTCAAGCAACTTGGCTTTTTCAGTCTCATTCTGTGTCATGTTGTTACTCTCCCATCCCATACAAGCAGATCTTTTCTGTTAATTTTTGTCTACTCCCATCATGGCCCTTAACACTGCAGTCATGTAGCCCCTCTCTGGCCTTTCTTTTAAAGAAGGCAGATCCAGCTTTTCCAGCTTCTTTCTGTACGACATCTGCCAAGCTAGGGACCATCTTGATTACTGTTCTTTGTATTCTTTCGATCTTGTTTATATCCTTCTTTTCGTGTGAGGACCACACTACTGCTACATGTTCCAACCTGGGGCGGATCGTGGCCACTATCAAAATTTTCATAATCTCCTCATCCATGTAATGAAATGCTACTCTTATGTTAGTCAAGAGATTTTTCATTTTTATATTGTTAATGTGGTTTTCAGGTGACATACTGTCCTGAAACAGCACTCCCAAATCTTTCTCTTCTCTTGCTTTTGTGATTGGTTCATTACCCAGCAGATAGTTCAGTAATGGCCTCTTGGTACAGATTCCCATTTCCAATATTTTACATTAATTTGTATTGAATTGCATTTCCCACATCCGGCTCCAATCATGAATCCTATCCAGGTCCTCCTGCAACATTTTACAGGCTTCCCCAACTTCTACTCTCCTCAAGTTCTTTGCATCATCAGGAAACAGACTTGTATAACTGTTCATTCCATTTACCATATCATTTATTTAAATCAGGAATGTTATTGGTGCACCGAGCCCTGTGAGACCCCACTTGTTACTTTTCTCCATCCAGACATCCTGTCCTCTGTTACTATCCTCATTTGTCTGTTTCTCAAGAAGTCTCTCATCCACTCCAGGTTTCCCTTCAGTCCTCTTGTGTGCACCAATTTCCACAGTAGTCACTTGTGGGGTACCTTGTCAAAGGCTTTGTCCAAATCTGAATACACATAATCCACCCAACTGTCTCTCTCCTGTTGCATGTCAGTCGGCCTAGAGTAAAAGCTCAACAGTTTGGAAACACACGACTTCCACTTCTGAAACCAAACTGACTCTCAGCCAAAATGTTCATCTCCTCCAGATATTTTATCCATCTGTCTTTCAGGATTCTCTCGCACAATTTTGCGACTATTCTGGTCTGGGACACTGGTCTATTCAGGGGTTCTTCCTTGTTTCTTCCCTTATAAATTGGTACCACATTGACCTTTTTCCATTCCTGTGGCACTTTCCCTTCTTCCAGAGAACACACAGTTAAACTGTTAATCTTATCCGCCAGTTGTTCTCTTTGTTCCTTCAGTACCCAATTAGAGATTCCGTCTGCACCTGGTGCATTCCTTACATTATGATTTCCAGTAATTTATAAGCTTCCTGCACTTCCACTTTTTATCTTTTATCACTACATTTGTAGTCACTCCCTCCCCCTTCACAAAACCTCTTTATTTAGTGAAAACCAGTTGGAAACATTTGTTCATTATTTCAGCTTGCATTGCCACATCTTTATAGACCTCTATTTCTTCTTTCAGTTTGGTGATTCCTTCCTTTTGTTTCAGTTTGTGATTGAAGAATCTATAAAACAATTGCGGTTCTTTCTTGCATTTGTCAATTATACCTTTTTCAAAGTTCCTTTCTTCCTCTCTAAGTATTCTTGTGTATTCATATCTAGTTCTATATTCTTCCTTTGTTCTGTTATTACTCTTCCATCAGTTGTTCCATACAGTGTCCTCCTCTTTTTTTGCTGTCATACACATTCTGTTAAACCAGTCCTTTTTCCTGTTTTCTTGCCCACCTACTCTGGCACATATTTTTCCACTCCCAAATTATAGAGGTCTAGAAAGATATCCCCACTTCTTCTGTATCTCTCTTGCTTCTCTGAATTTTCTCTAATCTTCATTTTCGAAAAATTTTCTCAGTCCTGTAGTGTTTGCTTTCCCAAAGTTGTATCTTCCCTGCCTATAAAGCTCATCTCTTGGCACCATGTTCCCTTTTATCATCTGGAACTCAGTGACCACATGATGATCTTTTCCTGTAGAACACAAATACGGGTATTTCTCTCTATCTATCTATTGCCTGATGCCATAATCCCGTAAGGGGTGGCCATTTGACTCTGAGTTATTTGTTTTACAGGGAGGGACACTAACCCTCCACCAACCCACTTGTTGATACGTAGGGAGCACGTATGGTTTGGCTATATGGTTACCACCCAGCGTTGTAAATGGTTTCTTGGCTTACAGGAAACCAGTTGGCTTGTCACTCAATGTAAAGCCACCTGTAAAGGAAAGAAAAGCAATAAGAAGTGACAGGAAAGATGGGAGAAACAGGAAGAGAGGAGGGCAGGCACAGAAAAATAATAATAAAGGGTAAGGAAGAAATAGGCAGCACTACATCAAGTGAGTGGATGATTTTCGCCACCACCTACCACTACGGGTATTTCAAAGATTTAATTATGTCAGGTTCTTTTGTTAGCAGTAAAACTAGTCTTGTTGGTGTGTTGTCACCTCTGGATCTTGTCCCTTTTTTGACCCATCGGGTCATTACATTATTCATTGCTATATTTAACTCGCTGAGTCCCACCGACGTACGATGCACGTCGCTACTTTTTTCCGCAGACAGGCCCAACGACGTGCATCGTACGTCACGCAGTTGCAAGGCCCATTTTGTGCACATTTTTCAACATTCACGGGTGATTTTTGGTAGGCATATGTGGGAGACCTTCCTCTACCTGCTGTCAAGCGGGGATACTGCCTGGACCCACCTAGCCCCCAAATCCCCCCTCCCCACCACACTGGACAATTCACCTGTTAGCAGTAACCTAGCCAGTAAAGGTATGTTGCTCCACAGTCTCTCCAATGACGAAATTCACGGTGAAAGTGATTCCTGAGGTGGAGGACAAAGATACAAAGAAGCTAGAGGTAGAAACAAACAGAAATGATGAGGTGGTAATGTCGTAAAGGAAGGTGCCATATACTGGAGTTTTGGGTGAGTGAACATTGCTTATAAACGCCTGTATTATTGTGTGAAAACCAATATAGACTTGTACTACACATAAATTCGTACCAAATAAATGAAATAAATACGTAATTTAAAGTGGTTTGAATTAGTTAACCCTTCCATAGTTCGTTTTCTTTGGCCAGGTGCCCTGAAAAAGAAAGAAAACGTAAGGTTGAGTGACACCTGTATCAACATTTTTTTTTTTTACCTCAGGATCGCGATTTCTCTATGAATTTTCAATGTTTCTCACGAAAAGCGAAGGTTTCAGCCAAAAAACAAGAAGTCAAAAATTGGTCGGGATCTGGGGGTAGGCTGGGTAAAAAACCGGTTGGGACTGGACGGGTTAATAGTATAGTGCCCCACGAATCTCCACTGCCTCGTGAGTCCCTTTCCTCGCAGTTCACCTCTTCACATTTAAAATCACCCATCAGAATTATGTTGTTGCTTTTCTCAGTTACTATCTGTAGATATCTAACCATGTCTGACAACATCTCCTTGTGTGTGTGTGTGTATTTACCTAATTGTGTTTACTGAGTTTTGATGTACAGGAAATGGGCTGCGCTCGTGGGATCCTGTCTATATTTCTCAGTAAGTCATATTTTACTTTGAACTCGTTTAAGTTTTAGACTGGATGATCTCTTTGTCCAGACTATTCTGCAGGTCTATGCATCTATAAGGAAAACTATATTTCTTGATATCGTTCAAGCAGCTTGGCTTCTTCAGTTTCATTCCATGTCCTCTTGTTACTCTAGTGTGTCATACAGACAGATCTACTTTGTCAGTTATATCTACTCCCATCATGGCCCTGAACACTGCAATCATGTCACTTCTCTCTCTCCTTTCCACTAAGGAAGGCAAATCCAGCTCTTCCAGCCTCTCTCTCTACGGCAGATCTGCCAGGCTGGGGACCATCTTGGTTGCTTTTCTTTGTATTCTCTCAATCTTGTTTATATCTTTCTCTCTATGTGGGGACCACCCTACTGCTGCATATTCTAACCTGGGGCAGATCATGGCCACTATCAATTTTTTTTATCATCATCTCATCCAAGTAATGAAATGCTACTCTTATGTTAGTTAGGGGTTTATTCATTTAACTGTCTCGTTAATGTGTTTTTCAGGTGACAGACTGTCTTGGACCAGCACTTCCAAATCTTTCTCCTCTCTCTCTTTTGTGTTTGGTTCATTACCCATCAGATAATTCAGTGATGGCCTCTTGGTACTTTTACCCATTTCCAATATTTTACATTTTTTTGCGTTGAATTTTATTTCCCACATCTGGGTCCAATCATGTATCCTATCAAGATCCTCCTGCAGCATTTTACAGTCTTCTTCAACTTCTACTTTCCTCAAGATCTTTGCATCGTCAGCAAGCAGACTTGCTTATCTGTTCAACCATCTACCATATCATTTACGTAAATCAGTAACATTACTGGTGCTAACACCAAGCCCTGTGGGACTCCACTCGTTACTTCCCTCCATCCAGACATCCTGTCCTTTATTACTGTCCTCATTTGTCTTCTCAAAAATTCTCTCATCCACTGCAAGAGGTTTCCCTTCAGTCATTCTATATGCTCCAATTTCTATAATAGTCGCTTATGGGGTACCTTGTCGAAGGCCATTTCCAAATCTAAATACACATTTTCCACCCAACCATCCCTCTCCTGTAGCACGTCACAAGTAAAAGCTCAACAAGTTGGAAACACATGACCTTCCACTTCTGAATCCAAACTGACTTTCAACCAAAATGTTCATCCCTTCCAGATATTTTGTCCATCTATTTTTCAGGATACTCTCGCACAGTTTTGCAGCCATGTTGGTCAGGGACACTGGTCTATAATTCAGGGGTTCTCCCTTTTCTCCCCAATAAATTGATACCACATTTGCCCTCTTCCATTCCCGAGGCACTTTCCCCTCTTCCAGAGAACACACAGTTAAACTGTCGAAGGCCATTTCCAAATCTAAATACACACAGTCCACCCAACCATCTCTCTCCTGTAGCACGTCACAAGTAAAAGCTCAACAAGTTGGAAACACATGACCTTCCACTTCTGAATCCAAACTGACTTTCAACCAAAATGTTCATCCCTTCCAGATATTTTGTCCATCTATTTTTCAGGATACTCTCGCACAATTTTGCAGCCATGTTGGTCAGGGACACTGGTGTATAATTCAGGGGTTCTCCCTTTTCTCCCCAATAAATTGATACCACATTTGCCCTCTTCCATTCCCGAGGCACTTTCCCCTCTTCCAGACAACACACAATTAAACTGTGAATCTTATCTGCCAGTTGTTCTCTGCATTCCTTCAGTTCCCAGTTAGAGATTCCATCTTGAGTTTCCAGTAATTTATTCACTTCCTGCACTTCCACTTTTATATCTTTTATTACTACATTCCTAGTCACTCCCTCCCCCTCTACAAAATCCCTTTCTTTAGTGAAATCTGATTGGAAACATTTGTTCATTATTTTAGCTTGCATTGCTTCATCTTTATAGACCTCTCCTTCTACTTTCAGTTTGGTGATTCCTTCCTTTTGTTTCAGTTTACCATTGACAAATCTGTAAAACAATTTGGGTTCTTCCTTACATTTCTTAATTATACCATTTTCAAAGTTCCTTTCTTCTTCTTTATGTATTCTTGTATATTCATTACTAATTCTTCTATGCTCGTCATTTGTTTTATTATTACCTCTCTTTCTTCAGTTGTTCCATGCCATGTTCCTCTCTTTTTTTGTTATCATACACTTTCTGTTAAACCACTCGTTTTCCTGTTTCTTTCCCACTTACTCTTGGTACATATTTTTCCACTTCCGAATTATAGAGATCTAGAAATATATCCCACTTCCTCTGTATAGAGATACAGAGGAAGTGGGATATATTTCTAGATCTCTGTAATTCAGAAGTGGAAAAATATGTACCAAAAGTGGGGAAAATGAGATTATACTTTATATAATACATAAATGTGAAGTCAGATGTCACGAGAGAGTGGACTCGTGAAATCAAGTGGCCAGCCAGACGCCTCAATCCCGAACGGGGTGGCCACAAACAAATCGCCTCCATGTCACTCTGTCCCATGCCATTTCACTACCACGCTCCCAACTCACACCCCCCTCTCTCA
This sequence comes from Birgus latro, assembly GCA_018397915.1. Taxonomy (NCBI): domain Eukaryota; kingdom Metazoa; phylum Arthropoda; class Malacostraca; order Decapoda; family Coenobitidae; genus Birgus; species Birgus latro. The sequence goes on from JAGKTI010031862.1 coordinate 11,007, forward strand.
TCAAGTGGCGATTTCACTTTTATGCTGGCTTACTTCGCCAATTCTCTGGAGTCGAGAATTTATAGACTTTCTCAACAGTACACAGCAGAGACTAAATTCTCAAGAAGGCTGTATTACTGTACTGCTGGCCTCTGAGAAAGTTAGTTCACCCCTTAACATTGAAAAAATAATAATAATAATAATAATAATAAGCAGGATCTTAGCTGAGCCAAACTCCTAGCTGGCACAATGGAGTTAAGAATTAATACCAAGAGCTGGCCTAAGTACCAGTCGTGATTAATATAAGTAGTTGTGCTAACTTGGAGTAGCAAAAGTGTACTAAATATGTGGGGAAATCAAACATGACTGTTACATTTAACAAAGCTCAAGAAAACGAACTGTAAATTTATTAATTACATGAAAATAAATATACGTTACATGAATCTATTCAAAGTCAAGAAAGGGAAATGCACTCACTCAAGCACTCAAACAAATAGCTAAGTAAAGCACTAAGCTGAATATCTAAATAACTTTAAGCCTAGGTAAAACAAAAGAAATACTGGTCAGTGGAGATAAGACCGTCGCTGCTATAGTCGATCACCAGGTTGGTGGAAGATTCGGGAAAACGCTGATACTGCAGGATGTTCGAGATCACTAGAAGAAATCTATCCGCGTTGGGTATCGCAAACCCGCTCTTCATGACTGCTAAAGGACGACTGAAGCTCGATACTGGCCGACACAAGGAGCATTGTGTGAAAAGGGCGTGGCTTAACTAACGGCCAGTGAGGCATGTGCAAAGAAATGACAATTCAGAAATTATCGCTCAGAGGAATTCACTGTTTGTACATAAAGACAGTCACTCGCGAGAGAATGATGAAAGTTTTGAAAACTCAACACAATTACAAGTACATGAGCAGACGGTTAAGAGAATGAGCGAAATCTCATGGATTTCAGAACTATTTGTCACTCCCGCAGAATCAGTCAATGTCACGATTTACGATACACAATTTCACGATGTAGGAAATTCGTGACATTACGCCCCTG
>JAGKTI010031863.1:0-12028 GCA_018397915.1 Birgus latro
CTTTAATTGTTTACTGACACTAAATGGCAGTACCGAATCGGTTTTAACAGCCGGGTGAGGTATGTCGTGTCACGCACCACTTGTATAAATTTTTCTTTTCTTACCTTTCACTGCAAGGTCTATTACTATGGGAGAGTAATAGCCACTCAGTACCTCGTGCTAAGTGCAGAGAAATATAAGATATCAAGAGAGGGTGCCATGATTTATATGTCTGGTTCAGTTATCCCTGAATCTAAATTAATACTGTATCACCATTTTCTATTAGGCTAACCTTAGTCGTGACTGACCTGGACAGAGGTCGGCAGTTGCTCTTCAGTTACTACCCTGTAAACTTCTGTATCAGTACTCAAGCTGTTATTATACTACAGGATGAAGTCTGAGTTTTGCCTCTACGTCACCAGCAAGATATAACATGGTGACAGTGGTGGGATTAAAAAACGCCCTCCTTTCACAGTCAGTCCATTCTTAAATGACGGTTCATCTATGAATGAGTAATACGGCTGGATAATTGTAGGTGAATGACTGCACTTTCTCAGGCGACCCTATCTCAGTCTCTTAGCTCTGATAATGCATGATCTTAACAGGATTCTTCTCAGAGCTGATCGATCGTCTCGGCACTGAACAGCAGAAAGTTAAGTTTTAATGTCAAGATTGACATTACAGTCATTCTCGTGGGTAGCAAAGATGGTCCATCTACCAAAGCCATGTCCTTGCTGCACTTATACTTGGACGAGAAATCATAATGATGGAGTCATAACAACAATCTCTGCAGTCTTGGGGGTGCTGATATTAGATTTTTTAGCTGGATCATCTCAAGAGGTTTGCGATTATTGCCACCGTAAACTCTTGGCTGAAGAAGTATGTGTAGAAACATTTAAGCTGCAGTGAATAGCCAGTAGTTTCCTCTTGATGTTTGGATAGGCTATTGCCTCAGGATCAGAAAGGGAGTTCAGTACGAAAGCAACTGACCTGTTGTTCTGCAAGAGTACTGCTTGAAGCCCTCACTGTGATGTGCCCACTTGAATGACACATGGTTTGTCTGGCCCAAAGTAAGAGAAGATAACTTCCTTGCAAATTAGGTACTTGGGAAAAACTCTTGGTATGTGCCAATGCCCAGTTCAGCCGGAGTCATATTTTAGTAAATTTCACGAGTTTGCAGATATACTTCATGGTCATGGTATGAATGGATCCATATTATACGTTGCATGTCCCAGGAATTCTCGAGTTTGGGTGGTGTTAGATGATATAGGGAGAGATTTAATATACTCAACTTTTCCTGGATCTGGATGACAAACTTCCTGATCATATATGACACCGAAGGCTTAATCTGTGTCTGGTTCACTGGGCAATTGATACAGTGAAAAGTTAATCCATACTTTCTGGTCATATTGACCTGGTTGTGGATATCCCTGTCTTATTTACCTTTTGTTGTACCAAACACCACAACATCATCTGCAGTGCTGATCAGCCCCATTCAGTTCTCCAGAATCTAATCCATTCAGCTCTGAAATATGTCTTGTGACATGACAAGACCAAATGGCATGGGAAGATAACGGTGCCATCCAAAAGGGGTGTTGATTGTAATGCAGCAGTATCTCTCACCATCCTTTTCGTCTGACCAATATCCATTCTTTGCATCCAGTTTGCTGAAGTGCTTAGTTCCTGCCAGTTGATACATTTTATCCTCTATTGTTGGGACTTTGTGATGACATCTCTTGATGAATTTGTTCAGATCTTTTGGATCCAGACAAACTCTTAACTTCCCATTTGATTTTCTGGTACACACCTTGCTGCTCACCTAATCCGTAGACTCTAACACTTTAGTGATGACAGCAACCTTTTTCATTTCTTGAAGTTCTCTCCTTAATTCCTCTTTCATCTGGATGGGAAATTTACGCGATGGTTGCGCTACTGGCTTAGTGTTTTATCGTAATGTAATATGAAACAGTCCAGGAGAACTTCCAGTACAGTTGAATCTATCTGCATACATCCCCTTTAAGTCTTCCATTGAGTTGGTTGAAGCATCACGACAGTATGTAGTATTAATGGTTCAGTGCAGTATTTTCAGTTTCAAGGCTCTTGAGATTGGTAGTCCTAGGATTGTGGGTACTTTGGATTCGACTATACAGAATTCTGAATTGATCCATCCACTGTTGTGCCTACAGGGTAATGAGGTGGTGCCATAGATAGGGATGATTGTTTGATTGTAGGCCATGAGAACTACAGTCCTTCCATGAACCTTATTCGGTTATGAGGTCCCTTCTATGTCAAGCCTATCTAGGAACATGCATCGATACATGCTCTCTGGTACAGTGTTGCACTGTGCGCCTGTATCACTCTGCACCTTGAAATTTGCCAGCTTTTGCTTCTCTTCAGTATTGGCTGGAAGGGAAATGTTTTATTTATCCCTTGTATTCATATTTGTCCTTTGTCCTTTGCTGATTGAGATGAAGTTGTACTCACTATTTTCATCATCCTTGTACCTGACTGAGTGTACCTGTGAAACTTGTTTTCATTGTTTGATGAGTTGAAAGCCTTTCGACGATTCTTGAGTACCGGCCCAGTTTTCTTGACCCATTCGAATTTGATCTTGATCTTAGAATTTTGAGAAACCTCTCACGATTTGCCGGACTGGACAGGCGCATTCGTTCGCAGAGGTTAGGCTTATAACACTTCTGACATACTGAAGCATATGCTCGGTTCTTCCTCCGTTTGCTTGACCTAAGGTAGCTATAACTTTACACTGTAAAGTTAGTTTCCTTTCCATCTGAGTTATAAAATGGTTGGACATATATTCCGGGTATTTCCTTTGGTCTCCTGTCAGGCCAGTAAATAGAAGGATAAGATCCTCCTCTTTCTACTTCTTGATGTCCATAACAGAAAAGTAAAGTTCACAAGACTGCTTAAATAACTTGATTTCATTGCTGTGGTCAGGGTCATACCAGGCCATGCATGACATAACGTTGTCCGACATGGCGACAAATTATGATGAGGTAGCATCGTCATCGACCATATGTTGCTGGCTGGCGTTCTGTCAATCGTCACTTCCCTACCTTATTAACTACTTTGACTTCTTGCTGACTTTATTTCAGTGTTTTCAACTGCCACTATACCATACTCAAGAAGCTATTATAATTCATTATGATGTCTGTGTTTTATTTCTACCCAACAAGCAAGATATAATAAAGCGTAATGCAAAAAGGACGAATGGCAGAAAATGAAATACTGCTTACTGGAAGGTATGAAATCATGGGCCAAATGCATCATAGAACGGGGTAGCAAAATTCATAAACTTATGTTAGTAGTAGAATTTATCCAGTACCCCTCTCCTCCATAGCCGCTTCCCAAGTCTTTTTCACCTTGATGCTTCTTCTTCATTCATTATCTCCTATCTTTCCTCATTCACACTCCTTTGTCATATCAACTTAAGCCTTACACATCTTCACCTCACTCTATTCCCTTAATTTCCATCCTTCCCCTTTATCACAGCTCCCTTCCTTCCCTCCTCTCCCTTCCTTTTCATCGCCATTCACTCTCCTGCACTCGGCATAGCCTGTGGCCTATGACTCACCAGGCTGAACTCACAGTTCAAAGAACTCTACTTCGTTCCTCGGGTCGGTCACAAGTTCCTCAACTCTACACAAGTACCACCACCAATGATATTACAGCTAGGCAGACACTGATGTCATTTTTCCCTACAACACGTAGGGTTTACATAAGCATTTGTTGTCAACCCCAGTCTGTCTGGCTGAGCAGACCCATCAACTGCAAGCAAGCACCCGCTCCTGCAGGGCTATCCTCTGTGGTGAACCGACGTTTCCTTGTGGAGCACAGCGCCTCGTCGCAGTACAGTAAAGCGCGGGGAAAAGTGTGAATGTTTGGTTCCTGGATGGACGACGCATTTCTGCCTCTCCGACCAGTTAGCAGGGACGCCATAGTAAGCTCCAAATCAGCCAATTATCTGGTTTTATAGTTATCACCCAGCACTGTAAATAGTTTAATGGGTTACAAGGAACCATTAGCCTTGTCACTCAGTGTTAACCCATCTTAAGGGGAAAGAAGACTAATAAGAAGTGACGTGATGGAAAGGGAGAAGAATGAAGATAGGTGGGTTGACACAGAAAAAGAATGATAAAGATGAAGGAATAAGTAGGCAGCACTACATCAAGTGAGTGGATGATGATCGTCACCTCCTACTACCTGATTCCATGAGTAAAAAACTAAAAGTTATGCAATATCCGTGATTATTTTAAACTAATAATGAACACATGGTGCCAGGCACAACAAACCTCGCCATACCGCAGTTATTTTATTGCTGTTAAACAATAAATTGCTTACTGCAGTTTAATGTCGGTACATAATTAAAGTCTAAGGTAATGGAGCAAATGTTTTCACGTTATTCCCTCTGAAATCCGTGATCTTGCATTAGACCTTTTAAGGTCACTCAGTACCAATTAAAATCCACATGGGACTTCCTATATCTTGATAATAGTGAATATCTCTTTATCATCAACTAGTTTCGATTTATAGCCCCCTGAATATCCACGACCTTGAGCTTGACCTTTCATGTTCAAATACGGTCAAAGGTCATGGTACCAATAAAAAATCCATATGAGACTTCCTGTATGTTGATAATTGGGAATATCTATCTTCAACCAATTTCGAGTTGTAGCCCCTGAATATCTGTGGCCTTGAGTTTGACCTTTCAGGGTCACTCAAGGTGAAATGTCTTGGTGTCAAAACAAAGTCTATATTACGAGTTCCAGTATGTTCATAATAGTAAATATTTCTATCTTCAACCTGTTTCAAGTTACAGCCCTCTGAAAATCCGTGACCTTGATTTTGACCTTTCAGGGTCACTCGATTACCTCCAAAATTTGATCACTTTCTTTTGAGACCAGTGCCCATATATCCTGAAAGTTTCATATAATTTCATACAGCCGTTTCTCCGTAATATTGCTACCAAACAGGGAAACAACAATTTTAAAAAAAAACGACTAAAAGAAATACCTCGCCGGACTCCGTCCGGGCGAGGTAATTAATTAATATATGAATGAGGGTTTTCATGATGAACAGTCTTCATGCTTCTAAAATGTTTCTCTACCTGGCTATAATCCAGTCCATTTTTGCCCGTCACGAGCGTACGGGTTCAGCTCTAGGTTGCTCATTCTTGGTAATTTGGGGGAGGGTGATCAGTCTTACTCGGCCCCTAGTTGGGATCGAGAGGGAGTGTGTGTGTGACCACCCCTAAAGTTAGGGTAATCTAAGTATATATTTCTTTTGTTGTATTGGAATTTGTCCATGATCTTCAACCCCCTGTGACCACACACACACACACACACACACACACACACACACACACACACACACACACACACACACACACACACACACACACACACACACACACACACACACACACACACACATGCCTGCCTTTCCCCTCAGTTCTTCATCCCATTGTGTTTATTCTGCCCTTCTCTATGCCCGTTAGTCTGCCTGTCTGTATGTGTGTGTGTTTTTTTCCCCAAGTATTTGATAAAAATGTACATAAGCAAATGATTAAAGTACATGTTCTAGAACTCTCAAACCAAATGGCCAGAGAAACATGAACAAAAATTATGATATACAATAGGAAACAATAAGGCCGTAGTTAATAATGAATGCATATGGCTTTAGCCGTGCACTGACAGCGGCCTGACCCAGAGACCATATAATACTAAGGCCATTACTCACATATATTAATAGAACTGAAATTAACCTTAATATTTCATATCAAAAGCGTCGGGTACATAAAAGCTACACGACACAGTCACAATGGAAAAGGTTAGACAAAGTCTACAACAGGACCTCCTTGAAAATCAATTAATAGTCGGACGAATGAAGTATGGTTCCTGACGTTAACTAATCTTAAGAATAGAGAAAGTGGAAAAATTTATCAAACATTGAGTGGCGAGTGAATATACAGAAATGATGCAGCAATAAAATGAGAGTGACACAAATTCTGAAATCTTTCCAACACTGCAATGAAACAACCAAGGAAAAATATAATAAACGAAAGGAAACAATGCTTCATAAATAGAAAACCCCACAAGAGCTTTGTCATGTCTAGCCGCATCTTCAATATGTTATGCACTTCTGAGATTCCCTCTAGAGTACATTTTTACCCAACATAATGCTATGAAGAATCACAGTTCTCACAAAGGTAATTCTCTCTAAGAAAGAAACTACAGGCAAAAAGACTGAGTGAGCTCAACTTTGTTTTCCCTAGCAAGGCGTCGGCTGAGTGGCACCTTTAACGATGTTTTGGCCCCAAGCGCTCCCGAAAGTGATCTCGGGCAGAACATCCTACTAATTATATCAGTCTCACAAGAAGGCGTCCTTCTCCAGGAATATACAAATCTGATATGAAAGGGATTTAGGAACACGGATGCAGCAAAATTGATATTCACATTCCAGTATGGGATAGATGAAGGCCGAATCCCAAAAGTAAGTGAGCTGGTCTTCCAGATGATCCAGGGAACAGTGTAAGGATTTGTTTTATTGAAGCAGATTTCACTGATCTGTCAAAAAGCCCACCGCCATGTCGCAAAAACACCGCGAGTTATACCAATAGGCTAGTCCTCAGTCCAATATGGGGCAGATATTGCACATATTCAATATGGACGGCAGGAGGACTGTTGGGACACAGAATATAATAAACCAGTGGGCTTTGGTTTTGCTGATTACGAAAAGGCTTTCGACTCAGTGCAGAACTTAGCAATTATAATTTCATTGTGGGAACAAGGAAAAAATTAGAATATTGTAATACTGCTCGAAAACGCGTATAAAGAGGAAACTGCTCCAGTTAAATTACATAAAGACTCGGAAAAAATTACGTTTGAAAAGAATGTGCAGCATCGATATACAGTTCCACCAAAATAATTTACAGCATGCCTAGAAAGTAATGTCAGATAGCTATACTGAGAGAACAAAGGAGTAAACATAAATGGAGAAAACCTAAACCACTGAAGATTTGCAGATGACATTGTCTCACTCTCACAAACAGGAGAGGCATTGCAAGAAATGTTAAATAACCTAAATAAAGTCTCAAAGGAGGGCTAAAGGTGAACCACAGTAAAACTAAAGTAATGTTTAATCCCAAAACACCAAAGAGTGTCATCAGAATATGCGAAAAAATTCCTGAAGAAGTCGAGGGGTACAATTGGGACAAATACTAAAACTAACAAAAGACTGTGATAACGAAATGAAAAAGAAACGAATTAAAAATGGATGGAAAGCTTTCAGTAAACATAGAAACCTCATGAAAAGTATTTTGCCATTACGTAAAAAATAAAAAGTGCATAACTAATGAATAATCCCAGCTATGACGTAGGGTTGTGAGACCTGGAAACTGACAAAATCGATGGAAAATCTACTAACTCGTCCTCAGAGAGCAGTGGAAAAGGCAATTTTGGGAATATCTTTGAGAGACAAGAAAAGATTAAATTGCGTGAGAGAGCCGACTAAAGTCAAAGACATTACAGAAATGAAGGTGGGCAGGTCATGTAGCAAGAATAAGGGATAACCAATAGAGAAACAGGCTGACTGACTGGACTCAGAAATTGTAAGCGTAACAGGAAAAGGCCAGACAGGACATTCAGCAGTGGACATGCAATGATTGGTGATTATATGTGTATATTTATATTAAACGACTGTGCCGGCAGCGACTGTTGCAAATTCCGTTCATGCTCGTCAGCAAAGAAGTACGGGTGCGGCTCTATTCTTCACCAGTATCTATAGTCTCAGTACCAATTTGAACTCAGTTCATTATTTCCTACAATCCGTATCCCCTCTAGCCCTGTTCCTTACAGAACCCCAAAACTCTCTCTCTTCCGAAATATACCCATTTTGTTTTCCTGGTTTCCAAATCCTCACAAACTTCCATAACAAGGGTGGCACTTGTTATATCAAATCTGAATTTGCAGTTGACACTGCTCAAACCTGAATTAAACTAATTTTGATTACTCACTGTATAAACTAAATTATCTAAATATTACCAAGAATATCTGTGTAGTCTATCGCACCCCCAATGCTTCTTCACAACCTAGTGTATTTAACTCCATATCCACACATTTGAGTAATCTTACCCTTACCCTTAGCACTGAAATTACCAATTTGGGTGATTTTAACATACATAAAATAGAATGGTTATTGCACTCTGCCAGTACTGGTGATACTGATCTAGAGCGCGAGCTGTTTTCAGAATTGTTTAATCTCACGCAGTTGATAAAACAACTAGCCAGGGTACCAGATAATCCTGGTCATACCTCCCACCTCTTGGATCCATTCCTGACAAAATACAGGACAGAAGTATTGTCACCACTTGGATCCTCCGACTACACTCTCATCAAAGCCTCATTAGCCGGCTCCCTCAAACCTCCCCGTTCTGAACCTGTCAGGGTGACCCGTTGGCACTTGATAGGGTAAACTGGGATGGGTTTAGAAATTATCTTGCTGACATTCCATGGCAGTCTTTCTTCTCTAGTGATGTCAATTGAACCCAGTCCCACATCAGTTACTTAACACTGGCTCTCTATGGATTTATTCATACCAAGTCAACAGTTGACTAAAAGATCGAACTATTCAAAATGGTTTGATAGCAGTTGTGCCAGAGCAACGGGCCAGAAGTCATTAGCGTATAACTCTTACTTAACCCGCCGAGTCTCAACGACGTACGATGCACGTCGCTACTTTTTTCTGCGGACAGACCCAACGACGTGCATCGTACGTCACGCAGTTGCAAGGCCCATTGTGTGCACATTTTTCAACATTCGCGGGTGATTTTTGGTAGGTATATGTGGGAGACGTTCATCTACCTGCTGTCAAGTGGGGATACTGCCTGGCCCGTCCTAACCCCCCCTTCTCCCCCCTCCCCCCCACACTGGGCAATTCACCTGTTAGCAGTAACCTAGCCAGTAAAGGTATGTTGCCCCACGGTCTCTCCAATAACGAAATTCAGGGTGAAAGTGATTCCTGAGGTGGAGGAGAAAGAAACAAAGAAGCTAGAGGTAGAAACAAACAGAAGTGATGAAGTGGTAATGTTGTAAAGGAAGGTGCCATATAATGGAGTTATAGTTTTTTTTTTTTTATGTGTCCGACTCTGGGCATAGGCTTTGCAGCCTGCTATCAAGGCCCAGCCGTCCTCCTACATACCATACACCTCTACATGTCACCACTTCGGCGCTAACACCCTCCGTCCATATTGAATACATGCTAGGGCTGTCTCATACAGGACTGATGTATTGGTATTAGCGGGGTTATTTTTACGACATGTCGGCGGGTCTCCTGGTAGATCAGTAAAGCCTGATTTAATGAAATTCAAATCCTTAAACTGTTCCCTGCCCCAGCGAGGATTCGAACCTGGGTCCCTCGGGACTGCAAGCCAACTCTCTACCGATCGAGCTTAAGTGAACAATGCTTATAAACTCCTATATTATTGTGTGAAAACCAATATAGACTTTTACTACACATAAATTCGTACCAAATAAATGAAATAAATACGTAATTTAAAGTGGCTTGAATTAGTTAACCCTTCCATAGTTTATTTTTTTTAAGCCAGGTACCCTGAAAAAGAAGGAAAACTTAAGGTTGAGTAACACCTGTATCAATATTTTTTTACCTCAGGATCGCGATTTCACTATGAATTTTCAGTGTTTCCCACCAAAAGCGAAGGTTTCAGGAAAAAAAAAAGTCGAAAATCGGTCGGGATCTGGGGGTAGGCTGGGTAAAAAATCGGTCGGGACTCGGCGGGTTAAAATAGCATATAACTCATACTTAAAATGAAAAACATCTGAATCACTGTCAATTTAAAAATGCTAGAAACCATGAAAAAGCAGTAATAAATCTTTGTAAACCAAACTCTTATCAAAACCTAGCATCCAAACTACTCAACATTCCTAATGACAATAGAATATCTGGGCAACTCTCAATTCTTTCAATAATAACTTTAACAAGTCATCACCCATTCCCCCCCTAAAATCTTCAGATGGTACATTACAAATGACCTGCATGGTAAAGTGAATATCCTTACCAGTACATTTGCCAGATACTACCTTAGAAGATGTCAGCCAGAACGTCCCTGTACTACAACTTAACTCTTCAGAAATTGTTCCATTTAAAATATGGACTAGATACGTAAAATCCATCCTAGACAATTTACCAAACAACAAAGCTCAAGGCCCAGATGAATATCCTCTAATTGTTTTGAATAAGTGCTCCCCGGAACTTGCCTCTGTTCTAGCTAAATTATTCAGACTATGCATACGTCCTCCATTAATCCCTAATTCATGGAAACAAGCTAATATCCATCCAGTTCCAAAGAAAGGAAGTTCCTCTGACCCCTCTGATTACAGACCAATAGCTATCACGTCTTCTTTTGAAATTGTAATTAGTAAGTCCATAGTCGAACACCTTTAATGCACTTAATTAGTGATAGACAATATTGATTTTGCCACGAAGGATCCACCATTGGTATACTCAATCTCCTGACTCATACCATCCATTGAGCAACGTGGAGAAACACATGCAGTATCCCTTGATATCTCTAAAGCTTTCAACAGAGATCTTTTAATTCCTGACAGATTGTCAGGGATTAAAAGATGCTTCTTTGATTCGAGTTAGGGAGTCACTATAACGGGTTTGGCGGTTCACGGTAATTGAGCTGAATGCTTGACTGGAAGCAGCCAGACTCAGTCGCTCTTGGACCAGTCAGTGATACGGTACCACCGGACTGTGGATGACTGGATTCAGTATTTGGACCTGTGCTTGGTGAGTAGAACTTAGTCTTTTATAATCTTTTATTAACGGATGTTACAGTACATATCAGAATATGGATTATGAAAAATTCAGAATCATATTTATATGAATGGCTCTAAGAAACATATGGTTGTGATGAGCTCTATGGACGTCCACTCTATATCTTGTGTGCCTCGAAGCTAGGGTACATTAGTACTTACGGTGTTTGTTATATTATGGATTGTATCAACAAAAGTGTACTATGTATTAATTATCCTAGGATGGATTATAGTGCCTACTGAGAGAGGGCAGACTGTGTACATACCGGAGTGGGGTTATGTCTTGGTATGTACTGAACAGTTTCTCAGCATTTCCATTGCTGAGCACTACCAACTTTAGAAGCTTGTGAAATATTGAATTATGTATTAAATTGTGTCAATGTATAAATTATCGTTAGGGTATTGAATAAGTGGTATGATATATTACTGAATTTGCAGAAATGAGTAACTTGTGGCTGAAGACTAATTTGAGTAGACATCTATAGGAAGGTTCACTGTCTCATCCTAATGGAACGCAGTACACCCGCCTACAGTTTCAAGACATCCAATGCTAGTAAGAAGACGTCTCGAAGGCGTTTAGATAGCCACTCGGCTTCACGAGATGCCTTTGATGGTTCTTCATGATGGTGCTACCACAGGATCCCACATCATCATCCTCTGCACAACAAGTTTGATATTCATTGTTCGTCTCGTATGTTCTTGGTTTATCAGTACCGGTACTTTATACCTGAGCGTGTGACCATTTTAATGAATTATGTAAATTTTCTTACTGTCATTACTTGTACTGCTTATCATGGAAAAGCTTACTGTATTTGAACTTAAGACAGTTTTTTTTTTTTTATGTGTCCGACTCTGGGCATAGGCTTCACAGCCTGCTATCAAGGCCCAGTCGTCCTCCTACAGTCTACATGTCACCACTTCGGCGCTTAACACCCACCGTCCATATTGAATACATGCTAGGGCTGTCTCATACAGGACTGGTGTATTGGTATTAGCGGGGTCATTTTTACGACATGTCGGCGGGTCTTCTGGTAGATCAGTAAAGCCTGATTTAATGAAATTCAAATCCTTAAACTGTTCCCTGTACCAGCGAGGATTCGAACCTGGGTCCCACGGGACCGCAAGCCAACTCTCTACCGATCGAGCTACCGCCTCCCCTAAAGTTGAAAGACAATGGTCTTGACACCAGAGGT
>JAGKTI010031865.1:0-12028 GCA_018397915.1 Birgus latro
TAAGGATGGAATTATAGAGGGTGAAGTGCTTGGAAGGGTAGAAAAAGGAGGAAAGGTTGCTGGTTCCTTGAAGGCAGTGATAAGAAACAGGGAAGTGAGCATGGAAGTAAAAAAGTTACTACATAAAAGTATCGTGATACCAACTCTAACGTATGGAAGTGAAGCTTGGACCTTGTTGGAGGGGCAGAAGTCAAGAGTGAGAGCAGTGGAAATGAGTTATATGAGAAAAGCATGTGGAGTCACATGGACAGACATACTGACAAATAAGGAAGTAAGAAGTGTTGTGGTGTGGATGTGGATGTGATAGGAAGCATTAGGGGAACACACTGAGGTGGTCTGGCCATGTGGAGAGGATGGAGAGTGAGAGAATGATGAGGAGAGTGTATGTGATGAGGTGGATGGGGGGAGAGGGAGTGGAAGGCCAAGGATGAAGGGATGGAGTGGAGAGATAAATGAAAGTGGGGGGTGTGAAGTGCGAGCAGGGCAGAGAAATGGCGGGGGACAGTGCAACATGGAGGCGATTTGATTGTTGCCACCAATTACGGGATTAAGGTGTCTGGCAATATATCTATCTATCTATTACCATATGCCTTAATCCCATACGGGGTGACCACAAACAAATTGCCTCCATGTCGCTCTGTCCCCTGCCATTTCACTGCCCTGCTCCCAGCTCACAACCCCCTCTCTCATGTACCTCTCCACTCCATCGCTCCATCTCATCCTCGGCCTCCCCTTCCCTCTCCCCCCCTGCACCTCACTCACATACACTCTTCTTGTCAGTCTCTTACTCTCCATCCTCTCCACATGCCCAAACCACCTTAATGTGCTTCTCCTAACACTGCCTATCACATCCACATCCACACCACAACACTCCTTACTTCCTTATTTGTCACAATGCTCCTTCACTTCCTCATTTGTCAGTCTGTCTCTCCATATGACTCCACAGGCTCCTCTCAAATGACTCATTTCCACTTCTCTCACTCTTGACTTCTGTCCCTCCAACAAGGTCCAAGCTTCTCTTCCATATGTCGGAATTGGTATCACAATACTGTCATGTAGCAGCTTTTTCCAGTTCCATGCTCACCTCCCTGTTTCTTATCACTGCTTTCAAGGAACCAGCAACCTTTCATCCCTGCTGCACCCTTTCAAGCACTTCACGCACCAGACTTCCATCCTTACTCACCACACTACCCAAGTACTTAAATGCACTCACATTTTCCATATCCTCTCCATCCAATCTCACTGTATATTCACTGATTTCACATCTCTCGAAGACCATCACTTTACTCTTCCCTATATTCACCTTTAGATTCCTCCCAAACTTATCTACCAAGTCTTGCAGCTCCCCTTTGTCTTCACTCAACAACACAGTATCATCTGCAAACAACAGTACTGGGAGATTTCAAACACTGCCCTCTCTCACTAGGGCCGCTCCAACATCCACTCCCCGACCTTGTATCTCTTTTATAACCCCATCCATATACAGACTGAACAACCATGGAGACATGAAACATCCTTATTTCAATCCAACCTTCAAATGGAAAAATTCACTCAGTTCACCATCCATATGCACTGCAGTCTTAGCACGCTCATACATACTCTTCACAGCCTTCAACAACTTCCCATCTACTCCATATATTCTTAATACTTTCCACAATCCTTGTCTATCCACCCTGTCATAAGGTTTCTCCAAATCCATGAAGGCTGCATACAACTTCTTTCCTTTCTCTAGAAACTTTTCCACTAAAGATCTAAGAATGAATATCAGGTCTACACAACCTCTTCCCTTCCTAAAACCTCCCTGTTCTTCTCCAACTAATTCCTCTGTTATTTCCCTAACTGTCAATAGGTATCCTACCATATACTTTTCCAATTACACTAAGAAGGCAAATGCCCCTATGATTACCACACACTTCTTTTTACCCTTTTCCTTTGTACAGGGGAATAATTATACCTGACTTCCAATCCTCCAGGACTCTACCTTCCTCCCAGGCCAATCTGCACACCTTCCACATCCATTCTATTACTATTTCTCCCCCATGCTTCAGCATTTCACCACACACTCCATCAATTCCTGGAGCTCTAACCATTTTAACTTTCTTCATTGCTTCCACCACTTCCATCCTACTGATTTCTTCCTCTCTTCCCACATCCCTCCTCCCAGCCATTCCCCAGCCACTTATACTTGCATTACTTTCATTCTCTGTGTTCAGCAACTCATTAAAGTGTTCTCTCCATCTGTTCACTTTTCTCCCTTCTCCACTAGTAATCTACCATTTTTATCTTTCACTCCCCAACTAACTTCTTTGGTACCCTGTCTAACTCTCTTTACCTCTTTCCAGAATATTTTCTTACATTCCCTCCACTTTACACTCAAATTCCTTCCAAATTCCACATCCACTCTCTTCTTACTCTCTCTTACTAATCTTTTCACCTCTTTCCTCCTCTCTACATATAACTCTCTCTTCTGTCTCTCAACTTCTTCAATGCCTCTGTTCCTCATCCACTCATTACATGCTTTCTTCTTTTGTGTCACAGCCTCTCTCACCTCTTCAGTCCACCATGCTGGTCCCTGAACCCCCTTTTGTCTTCTCTTCACCCCACACACCACCTCACATGCTGTACTAATTTCTTCTTTGAATATCCTGCACACACCTTCCACGTCCCCCATCTGCTCCGATCTATACTTACCCAATCGCTCCTCCACTTCCCTTTTATATTCTGCCTTTATTCCATCCTCTTGTAACTTTTCTACCCTTCTTGTAAGAACTACTTCCTCTAGTCTTTCCTTTCTTCTCTTTCTCCATTTTGTTTGGACTTTGATTCTGACCACCACTTGGTGGTGGTCAGAAAGTCCGCTCCCCCAACCTCTATATACTCTTGCATCCATTACACACCTTCTCAACCTTTCATCCACACATACATAATCAATCATTGCCTTCTGTTCATTTAGTTCACCATCCACCCTTCTCATCACTGGCCACGTATACCTATGGATCATTTTGTGCCTGAAGAGGGCATTAGCTATCACCAACCCCCTCCCGGCACAAATGTCCACTAAAGAACTGCCATTCTCATCCATCTCTGCAGGCACACCCTACTCACCAACCATGCCATCCACTTCTCACTCCCTACTTTTCCATTCATATCTCCAATCAGAAACACTCTCTCATTCCTTTCAAAATTTTCCAAGCTTGTTTCCACATTTGTCCAGAACTCTTCTCTCACTCTTCTTACAAGACCTTGCATTGGCGCATACACGCACACAATCGCCCACATTTGTAGTCCAACCTTCATTCTTACCCACACAATCCTTGAGCCAACTGATCCATACTCTCTCATATTCTCCTTCCTTCTGTTACTCACAACAATACACACTCCTTCTTTTGCCCTCTCATTCTCACCTACTCCCACACATATACCCAATCCATATTTCCATTCTCTCACACTTCCACCTCTTCATTTAGTTTCAGTTAATCCATATATATATCCACTTTTGCACCCTCAACCACCTGCACAATCTCTCTTTCTTTCACCTCATCATTTATACCCCTTACATTCCATGTCACTATCTGTAACATATATATTAATACATATTTCACATTCCACAGACAGCAGATCAGATCAGTAATACCCTATGACTCCCTGGAATGGGCCCTCATCCTATCCAACACCCACTCACCCACTACAACACCTTGCAGACTGCTACAGTACAAAGCTCAACACACTGTACCTCACTGCACCAGTTACCACTCCCATATCTCACTTACACTTTGAAACTCTTGGAGAATATCTTGAGATAAGAGGCATACAATTTTATGCAGTAGTCAGTGCTATCATAGAACACCCCTGTCATTATATGACAGAACCACACAACACAACTATGTACATAAAGCAGTCACCACACAAGGATTACCAGACCGTCTTCAACAACTCACCTCCACAAATGACACCTGCAATGAAGAAACACTGACATAATCATTTCACACACAGGACTAAACAACACCCTGATCAGAATACTATACCAGAACCCCCCCTCCTGACATCTACCCATCACTGGTTTCCTTATATGTAGAGCTGACTTAGTTCACCTAGTCAGGCTCAGGTCAGGACCTCACTCAGCCCTTCTCAGTTACCAGCACTGATTTGGGTTGGGAGGAATCACAACACACCCCCATACATACCACACTAGGAGACAGACACAACATCAATAATGTCGGGAACCTATGAGATGACCCCAAAGGGGCTGTTGCTTACCTGTGGTTAACAGATCTACTGAGCCAGGCAGATGGAAGTTGAGTGACAATAACAACTTATGCTCACTCACTCCCTTTTACATTTTCAGTCACAAACTGACCCACTGATACTCACATTCCTCCACCAACATATTCTCTCTCTCTGACTTTGTCACTTTCATACTACTGTAACTCAGTCACTCTCTCAAGAGTGGGAAAATATGAAAAAAAAAAAAAAAAATCATAATAATTTCTGAAGCTTATGATGATGATATGATATGATATAAAATGATATGCTGAACCTTAGTTTATCACTGCTGACTAGACTCTGCAATGTGTGACACAATGCTGACTGCACCTAACAATAACAGGTGTTCCATAAATGACCAAAGAAACACAGAGGTATGATTACACCTTCATTCACACTCAGCTTTAATTCAGCTGTAACTGTCATACTTTTTAGTCTCTCACTGATTTCACACTCAACCTCACGTTCTCACACATTATCACCATCAATCACCCTCACTCACTATCTTCCTTCCTGAATCATAATCACATTCTTTCCCTCACATTCACTCACAAATTCACATCATTATCATCATCATCCAAACCTCCTTTCCCACTCAGGGGCAGGGTGAGGAGTAGCAACATCCAGACAGCCCAAGTTTGCCCAATTCAATGGGCCATGATTCCATTCACTTCATTCAAGCTCATGGAATACTGGTTCCATCAGAGAGGCAAAAAAAAATTTCACCACATTCTGCAGCATCACATATACCTATCTAATAAAGTCAATCCGAACACGGTCACTTTAAAAGGGGTGACAAATCTGTGGTTATGCGCTTCTCCGCACAAAATTCATCCAGACAGCTCAGCCTCTTGTTAGCCCCTTAGCCTCACTGACTTCCATACCTCTCTTCCTCACACACTCATCCACCATATCCCTCCACCCTCTTCTTGGCCTACCTCACCTCCTCCCTCCTTCAAATTTGCTCAGATATACCATTTTCACCACTCTATTGTCATCCATTCTCTCCACATGATCAAACAATCTCAGTACACTCTCTTCAATTCTGGTGTCCACAGACTTCCTCACACTGCATCTTTTGTGAATCACATTATTCCGTATCCTATTCACTCTCTGTACTCCACATACATTCCTCAGCAGTCCCTTCTCCACTGCTCTTACTCTTGACTTTTCATTTTCACCCCACACCATAGTTTCAAATACATATGTTAAAGCTGGCACTAACACTCCTTCATGTTAGTCTCACACAGCTGCAACACTCAAGCCTCTGTTTTTTATCAAGGCTTTCATAGCACCAGCTACTTTCCTTCCTTGTGTCACTCTAATTTCCATTTCTTTTGCACTTTTCCCTCTCTTTTCTATCACTGTACCAGGTATTTGAACTCTCTCACCAATTCCAGTCTCTCTCCATTCACTGTAACATCACACTGGATGTCACCTTCTCTCTCAATAACCATTACTTTACTCTTTTCTACATTTACTCTCAAAGCATGACACTCAGACATCTACAAAACTCTCCACACACATTTTTATTCACTCCCATATTCAATGTATCACTCAGTCTGTTGAACTCATCCTCACTCTCATCATCACTGTCTCTTGTATCCATGAGAGTAACTAAGATTTTCAAAATGAGATAATCCAGGTGTTGCTAATCATAAATATGGAGTGGTTGAAACAGAAATCACCTAAAGACAGAGGGTGGCACTTGGCTTGAGTAACAGATACTGTATAGGTCGCTATATTCTACTGGGCCTCATAAATCTGATGATCACTGAACAGTACCTGATAGCTGTAAGTAAGAGCACTGAATGGTTGGAAAAAAAAAGAAAAAAAGTCAAGGCCAAAACAGAAATGCCCACCAAACCTCAAATACAACAAGTTAGAGAGAGGAAGGACTGAATGGGGAAAGTCATCATCTGTGTTGCCCCACGAGAGGCATAGGAGGCCAGGGCTAGGCAAGTTGGTCCTGACATATAAGATGAAAGCAACCAGCCTTACTCTTCCCTGAGAGGCATTATGTGAGCAATAAATCCCAACCATCCCTTGGATATGAACCTGCCCAGGCTCAATCCGACTGAAGTGCCTTAATTGCCCACTAAACCACCAAGCCCCATAATCTGGTTATACAGTTACCACCCAGTATAGTAAATGGTTTCCTGGTGTACAGGAAACCATTTGGCTTGGCACTCAGTATAGAGTCACCCACTGACAGAAGGAAGAGGAAAGAATAAAGGAAAGAATGACAGAAGAGGAAGGAAGGAAAGAAGAAAGAAACAGAGGAAAGGGCAGTCACCTGAGAGCAGCACTACATCGAGTGAGTGGATGGTGAGTGCTCCCACTTGAGAAAAAAAAAAAAAAAGATCAGGGGCAACTACCTCACCAAAACAAGCTCAAGAGCACCTAAAATCTCACATTACAGAGGCCAAAGGATATCCACACAAACCACACAATAATAATAAACAGCCCAGAGGGTGAGGGATTGGTTCCACAATGCAGCAAATGAATAAATAAATAAAAATAAATAAAACAAGGTAGGGGTGATCGAGGGCATAGGCAGGTCACTTTGAAAAAAATGGTGTCCAAGACAACACTGCATATGTCTGGGTAGCACATAACATCTTAATTATAGGGAAAGTAAAGGTACATGCCAAAGGTATTTTATGTGCCTGGCCAACAGTATTAATAAACATCAATGTGATATTCTTCACAGTCAGAGCAACTGCATTACAAGGAAGCATCTGAGCATGGTACAGCCACATGGCTTTCAAACCACTAAATAATGGATGACCAGTGAACCGAAAATTTTAAGATAAAGGCTCAGTAGTTTCTAACTTGAGTCTGTCACGTGTCTCCATCAGTTGGTCCCACTCAAGTCGTTTCTCTCCAATAAAAGCAATAGCTGCCTGAATGTCCAAGTCCCCTTCAAGCTGATCCTCTCTTGGCCGTAACTGGTACCATCGCATCCCAAACTTCTCTACTTCATTATTAAAGTTGTTGGTTTGGCTCTCCAAGTTGCCCATGATTGCCTCAATCTGCAATACAACAATATCCTCAATATGATGGAAACACTGTGGACTAAGGTTGCCTGTCATTTAGTGAACTGTCCCTGTGCAAGGGATGCCAGTACAGTATACTGTTGACTATTAAGGAGCACTCTTGTGGAATAATCTGGTAGGTTAAAAGGTATAGGAGCTGAGTTATTTATGCACTAAAAAGTAGGTGTCTTCTACCTCAATCAGAAATAATACTGGTGCACCATAGCCTCATCCCATGACCGCTGAAGTAAGCTGTGATGGATGACCTGGTGCAACATAGTCTCATCCCATGACTGCTGAAGTAAGCTGTGATGGATACTGTGAGCAGCAGAGGGATATATGAAGAGTGGAATCATTAGCAAATGGGCAGATAGGGGTAGATGTACAGCTTGGATGATAACTGGTGAATAGAAGGAAGACATTTAGTGGCAAGACAGAACCCTGAGAAACACCTTCGTTGGTTGCTCGCAGTCTACAATAGCAGCTATAGACTTACTAGAAAGGAAGCTGGTGATGAAGGCAAAAGAAGAAGAATAGAAACTGTAAGAGGGCAGTTTGGATATTAAAGATCTCTCCCAGGCTCAGTATTAAAAAAACAAAAAAGAAAAAAAATTGAGATGTCATCTGCAATGGCAAAGGTTTTGCCAAAGATTCAAATGAGGATGGCCAGGTGTCAGAAAACTTCCAGTGGAGCATTCTTGGCGGAACACATACTGGCAGTCTAAAAGGTTATGAGAGAAAGGTGTTTCTATATCTCCCTGTTTGGGATAAATTTACAGACTTTACAAGTGGTGCCAGGCAGGGTTGGCATTGATTAAATCAAACTGATTTAATCATGTGATTAAATCACTTATTTTTTTGCTAAAAACAACAACAACATGATTTTTGTTATTTTTTTTAATCTAAAAGTTAACAAAAATAAAATCTGAAGGTTTATAAAAGTTGTGTATAACTTTGTGTTGGTATTCATTTATTCAGATACTTACCCATTAAGTCTGCAGATTTTGGAGAATGGTACCATTAGAAACTGCTACATTGTATGACAGAAAAAATATTTTTACATTTGTGTAAGTATTGAATTTATTTGTACATCTGAAATAATGAGCCATAAATAAAAAAACAAAGCTTGGTCACTTAAGGCCATATCATAATAATATCAGCATAAGATTTTTCTGTGTGGTAATATAATCAGCTTTGGAATATGCTGTCTTGATTACCACTGGCAACTCAACCTTAACCAGTAGTGTACAGACTGGACTTGAACGGGTATGTATCTGGATTCTGGGCAGTGGCTTTCAGCCTGAACCATCAGTGGATAAACAGCCTAACAGGATATGAAGTTAACAGTTTTCAATATACTGCTTTTGAAATATTAGCTATATACTAAACAGAAAAATCAAATAAATAAAAAAAATCAAATAAAAAAAATCATTGATCTCTTTTTTTCATTTAAAAAATTTTAAAAAAATCACCAACCCTGGTGCCAAGCACAACAAACCTCACCTGACAGCAATTATTTTTCCTGTTAAATATTGGCTCGTTTCTGGCATTTATTGTCAGTGCACAGTTGGTCTAAGGTAATGGCGCAAATGTTTTCAGCTATGCCCTCTGAAAATCTGTGATCACGTGTTTGGTCTTTCAAGGTCACTCAGAGTCAAAGGTCATGCTGCCAAATGAAAGCCCATATGAGACTTCCTATATCTTGGTAACAGTAAATATATCTATCTTCAATGAGTTTCTAGTTATAGTCCCCTGAATATCCATGACCTTCAGTTTGGCCTTTCAAGGTCATTTACAGTCAAAGGTCAAGGTACCAACCAATTAAAAACCCATATGGGCTTTCCTAAATATTGATAATAATAAATATCTCTCTCTTCAACCAGTTTCGAGTTATAGCTCCCTGAATATCCGTGGCCTTGAATTTACCTTTCAAGGTCATTCAAGGTCAAAGGTCTTGGTGCCAAAAGAAAGCCCATATTATGAGTTCCTGTATGTTCATAATAGTAAATATCTCTATCTTCAACCGTTTTCAAGTTATAGCCCTCTGAAAATCCATGACCTTGATTTTGATCTTTCAAGGTCACTCGATACCTCTTAAATTTACTCACTTTCTTTGGGGACCAGTGCCCATATATCCTGAAAGTTTCATGTAATTTCATTCAGCCGTTTTTCCATAACGTTGCTAACAAACAAAGTAACAAATGAACTCAACCCAAAACAATACCTCGTCAGACTCCATCCGGGTGAGGTAAAATTAAAGATATTAAAGCAGTTAGACAACAGTTGGAGGGAAGGGAATGGTCACCTTTCTTTAGGACAGGCTGGAAGAGGGCAAACTTCTTGCAAGAAGGAAAGTTACAAGCTAACAAACAAAAACAAAAAAGTCTGCCTATGCAGGGTGTGAATACAGAAGCACAGCTCTTCAGTACAACAGTAGGAAAGGCCCCATAAAGACTGTATGGCTTATCAGTATCGAGATAATGAGGGCATACAGTACATATTCTGACGAAATTTTAATGACATACATGAGGAAGACAGACGGGATGCCAAGGTGGCATGGCAATGGAATCATCCAAAGCAGAATTAGAGGAAAAAGTCTGAGAGAAGAGTTTAACTTTGACACTTGAAGAAACAGCTACAGAAAAGAGGAAAAAGCAAAGTTATTACAGAGTTTTTATTTTAGTAAGATGCCACAAAGAATGAAAAAGGTTTGAGTTTGTGAATTCTGTGCAGTTGGAATGAATGAAACTGTGTTTAGGAAGATGAAGAACAGGTTTGGCATGATTCCAAGCAAAATTGTAGAATTAACCCTTTGAGATTCTGATGACGCATTTTAGAGTCATTTCAAATCCAACCTCAGAGATTCTGATGACTCGTTCATGTGTCATTTTAAGATACTTTTGTAAAATATTCACCATAAATGATGTCATGGAATGCCTGCTTTATGCGTGATGGGCAGTATTTTTGCAGTTTTGCATGGTTTAAACCACATTTATATAACTTTTTTTCTTGCTGAATATTTTCGATGGCAAGGTATAAAATTTTTGGTTTTCGCCTAACTTCAACTCATCATTTTCACTTTTTATTTCATTATTTTCCTTTCTTGAAAATTCTACGATAAAATACACCTATTCAGCTTCAAAATAACACCACAAACAGCACTGTGGCAGGGGGGGGACACAATCTGGCCGCACTGTGGGGTGGTACTACTACTTTGCGGCCAGGTTGTGTTAGGAAGAATTCTGCCACTGTATTCCCTGCGTGTCGTAAAAGGCGACTAAAAGGGGCAGGGTGAGGGGACTAGGGACCCCCTCCTCTGTTTTTAGGGTGAGGAGACTGTAGCACCAGTCAAGCAGGGCAGTACTCCCAAGGAGGATGGAAAGCTGATGACAGGGAGAGCTGGAGCTCCCATTTCATCAGCCCTCAGGACTTGTTCCTGACCATCCTCCTTTGCTGATCCTTTTCAGTGTCTCAGTTACACAGAGAGTAGACCAGCATGCTCTCCAATACAAGTTTCTCTAACTGTCAACACCAAACTACATACACGCTACACACTACACTTCCTTTCAAAATTTTCACAAAAATCATGCCTCGGAGTACCAAGGGGGGGGGACCATAAATGCCCCCACCATCCGCCCCTCTCCCGGTGACGACTCAAAGAGCTGCCTGGAACCACCGTCTGACTCACTCCTTCTTCATTTCTGTAACATTCGCGGCCTTTCCTCTAACTTTCTCGCTGTCGAACACCACCTCTTCTCCTCTAAACCTCACCTTCTCTTTCTCACTGAGACTCAGCTGTCTGAGGCAACTGACAGCAAACCCTTTTCTGTATCCTCCTACTTTCTCTATTCTCGTTTCAAAGCCAAAGGTGGCTGTTGCATATATGTATGCAACGATCTATCTTGCTCTCGTGTTCCTGAACTTGATTCTTCTGAATTCACTGCTCTCTGGCTTTGGCTTTCCTGTCATTCTCTGACTAAATATATCTGTGCTGTTTACTTATCTCCTAATTCTACTGACTATCAAAAATTCTTTGACTATCTTACTTCTACGATGGAACACATTCTATCCATTTCTCCTTTCTCTGAAATCTCCATTCTAGGAGATTTCAATGTTCACCACCACCTTTGGCTCTCCTCTCCTTTCACTGATCCACCTGGTGAACAAGCCTACATCTTTTCTATCCTTAATGACCTAGAGCAGCTTGTACAGCACCCTACCCGTATCCCTGACCGCCTTGGAGAAAGTTCCAACATACTTGACCTATTCCTAACAACTATTCCTTCTGCTTACACTGTTCATCTTTTCTCTCCTTTAGGCTCCTCCGATCATAATCTTATTAACTTAACATGTCCAATCGCTCCAGTACGGCCTGTGGACCCCCCAAAGAAACGCCGCCTGTGGCACTTTGGAGCTGCAGATTGGGAGGCCTTCAGGCAGTACTTCTTTGATTTTCCATGGAATGATTATTGCTTCCATGGCCGGGAGCCATCTGAGTGTGCCTTGCGCGTTATGGAGGTTATTCTCTCAGGCATGGAAGCATACATTCCTTTCTCATATGCTCTGACTAATGCAAGAAAGCCTTGGTTTAATCACGCTTGTTCTAATGCTGTCCACAACAAGGAGAGGGCCTATAAGAGGTACCGGAGCCAACCCACCCCTGAATCACACCTTTTATATATTTCTGCCCGGAATCGTGCTAAGTCTGTTCTTCGCTCTGCTAAAAA
>JAGKTI010031866.1:1306-12028 GCA_018397915.1 Birgus latro
TCCCTTCCCTTCCCTTCCCTTCCCTTCCCTTCCCTAAATCATCTTACCCAACACCATTCTACCCTAACCTACCTCTCCTTTCACTACCATGCCCCTTCTCATAGTCCAGTACGTGCATATCCTCCCTTTCTCTTTTTTCTCTCTCTCTCCCTCTAGCTTTTCTTCCCCCCTCCCTTTCTCGCTGTCTCTCCACTTTACAGCATTTCTCCTTCACAATTTTTCACAGCCCATTCATCCCTCGTTGCATCCAATATTTTATTCTTGCTACCGCCAGACGATTTTCTTCCAGTACAAAAAATAAAATCTATGTGGTCTGAATGGGTTAGATTTTTATTAGTTTACCCCATTCAGACGCTTGGTATTTTTTTTTTTACAAACGCTAGGTGATTTTATTCAAATCCCCCCCCCCAAAAAAAATAAAAAGAATCTGAAGGAATTGTTGACGGTAATGATAATATTAATTGGAGGTAGGATGAAGTAAAGAATGATATGAAAAAGCTGAAAAATAAATAAATACAGAGTGAAGCTAAGAAATGTTGCCTCAAGTGAAGCAAGAGTGGGCAGACGAAGGGCAAGTGGAGGAGATGTGGGTGGGTGGAGGGGAGTACCTCTTACAGTGGTGGTGGAGAGTGTCTGGGTGGAGGAGTGTCTGGGTGGAGGAGTGTCTGGGTGGAGGAGTGTCTGGGTGGAGGAGTGTCTGGGTGGAGGAATGTTTAGGTGGAGGTATGTTTGGGTGGAGGAATGTCTGGGTGGAGAGACAAAATCTGGTGAAGATGGAGCAACATTTGGATTGAGAAAGTGTATGGGTGTACAGAGAGAGAGAGAGAGAGAGAGAGAGAGAGAGAGAGAGAGAGAGAGAGAGAGAGANGGGGTGGGGAGAGTGTGTGTTGGAGAGGGGGTGGGGGGGGGGGGGGAGGGGGAGAGAGGGGGAGGGGGAGAGAGAGGGGGAGAGGGAGAGGGGCAGGGCGGGGGAGGGCGGGTGCATCATGCCACAAGAGGTGAAGGTGAGGGGGTGGGCAGCCAGGCGGGTGAAGGTAAAGGGGAGGGACTGGTTGAGGGGTGGTGGGAGGGAGATATTTGGTGGAGTGGATGGGTGGATGGAAGGAGTGGGTGGGAAAAAGGAGGGGGAGGGAAAATTAGAGGAAACCTGGGGAGCGAGACAAAAGGTGGAGGAAACTGAGAGGAGAGGGAGGCGGAACTGGAGGGAATCAAAAGGGGGGGGGTAAGTTGGAGAATACATGGAGTGAGGGAGGATGTTATAGGGAACTTGCGCGAGAGGTAATAACTGAAGGAAACCGAGGGGGGGCAGGGGAGAGGGAGGGAAGATGTGAGTTAGAGGACGTGGAGAGAACCTGGAGGGGGAGGGGTAGCTGGAGGAAGCCTGGGGAGGAGGGAGGAAACCTGTGAGAGGAGAGGAGAATTTGGAGGGGATAACACAGTAAAGTTCCTACCAAGCTTGGGTCACCTTTCCAGTCACTAGCCAGACCCCGGGGTGATTAAAATGACTGATACGCGACCTTCATTGTTGCTACCACTCCCCCCCTCGTATGGCCAGAGGGGGTGGGGGATTGAGGGGTTGGGAGAAGGGGTTATGGGGGAGGGAGTATGGGTGTGGGGATGGAGTTGTGGGTTTGAGGGTCAAGGAGGGTGTATGGTTATAAGGAATGGATTTAGCGTATGAGAGAAAGGGTGTTAGTGTGGGGGAAGTGGTGATGTGTGGTGAAGTGGGGGATGTGGGTGTAGAGAAGGGAGTATAGACGTGGGGTGATGTGTTGGTGTGGAGGGAAGATTGTTTGAGTGGGTTTGGGGGAGGGGTGTGGGTATACGAGAGGGGACTATGGGTAAAGAGGAGGGGGTGTGGATGTGGGGGAGGGGCTGTATGAGAATGGGTGTTGGGGAGGGAGTATCGGTGCAGGAGAGGGGGCGTGGATATTGGGAGGGGGGTGTGGATGTGGGAAAGTGATATGGGTGTGCAGAAAAAGGTTGTGGGCGTGGGAGAGATGTGGGTGTGGGTATTGGGGAGATGTGGATGTGGGGAGGTTTGGGTGTGAAGAGGGAGTGTGGGTGTGATGAAGGGGTTATGGGTGAGGGGGAGGGGATGTAGATATGAGAGGGGGTGTGGGTGTGGGTGTTGGGGAGGGAGTGTGGTTATCGGGGAGGGTGTCTGTGGGTGGGAAGACGGGTTGTGTTGCTAACCGTCTACCCGCATGATGGGTGCAGGGTGGGTGGAGGGGGTTGTGTTAATATTGGCTAAGGTGGGTGGGTGAGGTGGAGGAAGTGTTGGTAGGTGAATGAAGGAGTCTGTAAGGGGGTGGATGGGTGGGTGTGGATGGTATGGCTGGTTGGACGGGTGGAGAAATGAGTGAGTACGTGGAGCGAGAGATGGTGGTGGATAAATGGAGGAAGATGTGGTTGGTAAATGGTGAAGTAGATGGGTTTTTAAAGAAGAGATGGACTATTTGGATGACTGCTGAATAAATGGGGAGCGGGTGGAGAGGGTACAAGGTTATATTCTTATTTATTTATTCAGTTACTTATTACGTATTGAACTCCGGGTATATACAAGTACTTCGCATTTCTATCCCAAGTACTTAGCACCCCTCCCACGTACTAATATATGACCCAACTCACCTTCACATGTCTCCACTTGGGCCTGTAGACACGAGACGTCAACATAAATACGAACCATCATCACTGAGGTATGCTAGGGCTATTTCGAGACTGGTTATGGTGGTAGCAAGGGAATTTTTATGGCATGTCAGTGGGTCATGTGTAAAATCTGGGAAGACTTTTAATCTCTTCAGTCCGAGAACTTTATTTTTTACTCTACCCCGCAGACGGCTAAAGGAGTTAATGAGGACTGTATCTAACGCTGCATCTGGAATATATCTAGCCCTCCAGTTTTAATTTTTTTTTCCCGAAACTGAATAAAGCTGTCTGAAGGTAGAAAGAATGAACTAAAAATATGGACAGTTGACGACATTCAAATCCAAGCTTAGTCTCGCGATCTCAGCATTTATTATCTAATTCTCTCTACCTGTGTGAGTGAAGAACATGGGGAGAAGCAAGTAGAAGAGAGACACTGATGGGTAGATGATTATGTAGATACAAGGTAAGATGCGGGAATGAGAAGAGAAGGGAATGGGTAGATATGCGGATGTAGGGCAAGGTGGGTGACTGGAAAAGTGAGTGGAAAAGAGAAATGAATTAATGAATATGTGAATGAAAGAGGGGATGAGTAAGTGGACAAGTGAGCAAAAAACAGAAGGGAATAGGTGGATATGTGGATGCAGGATAAAAAGAGTGAATGGATAAGTACACGGACCTGGTGGATGGAAGAGGAAAAAGTGAACTCAGGGATGGATAGAGCCGAAGAAAACTACGTATAGTATGCAAATGAGTCGGTGGAGAAAGGAAAGAAATGAGTGTGTGCAGGGGGAAAGAATCAATAAAAGGATGTACGGAGGATCATGGCTGGGGGTCAAATGGATGGATAAGAGTTGATGGGAGAGTGGAGAGGTGGAAGGATGGGTGGGTGGAAGGGGAAAGAATGCCAGGGTGGATGAAAGCTCTTGATAGGGGAAGGGGCAAGTGAGTGAATATGTGTGTACTGTGGCGGGCGGCTTACACACGCCTGGGCATGGGTGGGCAGCTCTATTGTACAGGTTCAAGAAGAGATTTACTGGTCCTGAAGGGTAAATGATCGGTAGGGCCGAGGATTACGACGGTCTGGTAGAGAAATGACCCGCCCCCACCCAATGCTTCATGCACAGGTGTAGGTGTGGGAAGATTTGGAGATCAAGGTGAGAGGTGCATATGGAAAATGGATGCAAAATATAGACATGGATAGAGAAGTGAAAGGAGCGAGGATAGAGGGCGTACTTAGAAGATAGAGAATAGACAGGTGGTTGGATGACAGGAAGGTCTTGAAAGAGGGTCGAATAAGGAGGTGAGAATGGACGAAAGGATGAGGAAGTAGAAGGGGTGTGGGTGGAGGACTGAGTGGAAGAGAAGAGAATGGATGGATGGGTGAACGGATGGATGGAGGGGTGTTGAAAAGGGGGTCGGATGGGAGGGGGAGGTAGAGGGGAAGTGGTTTACAGAGAAGTCAAGGTTGAGCTCTCTCTCGTGCCCCTCCCTCTTCTTTCCGTCCCCCCATCCCCATTCCCATCCCTATCCCCATCCCAATCTCTCTCTCTGTCTCTTAACGTTGCTGTTTTCTTTCACCTCTCCCTTTTCTCTCTCAGTCTACCCTCTTTTAATTACCATAACTCCCTTACCTTCTTTCCCCCCTTCTCTATTTCTCTCCCTCCTCCCCTCCATTTCCCCTGTTTCTCCTTCTGCCTCCCCTCCTTTCTACTTCCTCCTCCCTATTCCAGACCGTGTTTCCTCCCTTCCTTTTCCTTCTTCGCTTTGCATCTCCTCCATTCTTTCCCCCATGTTCATATTCTCTTTCTTTCCCCTATTTCTTTCCCCTCTTCCTCCTTCTCCTGTCCTCTCTCCTCCTCCCTCCCACTTCTCCTCCCTTCATTTCTCCCCTCCCTCCTTCTCCCTCTCCATCTCTCCTTTCTTCCCTCCCCTTCACCTTGAATCCTATGACCCCCCAAAGATCTTCCTCTCAGACTGTGGCGATGGTGGTTGTGGTTGTGAAGGTAATTGTGTTAGTGGTGGTGACTGCTGTGACTGTGGTAGTGGTGATGGTGGTGATTGTGGTGGTGGTGGTGATTTTGATATTGACAGTGACTGTGGTAATACTGACGAATAGTTATGTTGGTAAC
This sequence comes from Birgus latro, assembly GCA_018397915.1. NCBI lineage: Eukaryota > Metazoa > Arthropoda > Malacostraca > Decapoda > Coenobitidae > Birgus > Birgus latro. Next base: position 6,085 of record JAGKTI010031866.1, read on the forward strand.
TGTAACTGTGGTGGTGAGTGTGGTAGCGGTGGTCAGTGTGGTAATATGCTTATGGTTGTGAAGTGTTAGTGATTATGGTAGCCTTGGTGACTAATATCTTAGTGACTGTGACAGTGTTAGTGACTGCTGATGACCAGTAAAATTTATGACTGGTTAAGGTGGTTGTGGTAAAGTTGGTGACGTTGGTGATTGATAATGTTGATGTTGCTAGTAACTGTAAGAATGTTTGTATCGGATTAGACTGATTGTTGTGGTAAAGTTTATGCCAGTCGTAATATATTGTTGATGGTGGCTGAATGTTGGTGAGTGTAGTGATGTTGGTGACTGTATTAGTGTTTGTGGCAGTGCTGGTGACTGATAATATTCATATCCGTGGTAACAGTGGTTTAATAATGTAGGTAACTGAGCCTGCTTCACCCATCCGGCCTTTTCCTTAACGATAACTGCAAGGAACCCGCCTGTGTCTCCTGTGATAATGTTAGTAGGTAGTGGTGGTAGTGGTGGTAGTGGTGGTAGTGGCGGCTGTTACGATAATTGTGGTCGTCGGTGTAATGGTGGTGGTTGTGAAAGCCTGGCCTTCCTCTGTGCGTTTCTTGAGAGTTTTTTTTTTCTTGCATTTTCTCCTTTACGTTATTACGGCAAGACAGTAAGCTAGGTTTGTCTTGCTTGTGCTCCTTTAAGTAATTACGGCAAGACAGCAAGCTACTGAGAGCAACGCGAGCTTATCTTGTTCTTACTCTTATTGCTGGAGAAGTCTTGGAAATAAACACACATTGCATTCACATCATTCGTCCTACAACGCTCATTTTCAAAGGATATGTTCTCATGGCCCCTACACACCCCTTCCACAGATCCAGCTCATCTCACTCATTTCCCTGTCCTCCATACCTGTTTCTTTACCTCACTGGCACTGTTGTTCTTGAAGGATAATTTAAACTAAACCTTCACTGCACTTAACCCAGTACTCCTACGACACTCATTTTAGCAGGGTATACTTTCCTGCCCCAGCCCCACCACCAAAAGACATTCCAGCCCATTCCACCCATTCTTTTGTCTCTCTCTCTCTCTCTCTCTCTCTCTCTCTCTCTCTCTCTCTCTCTCGCCTTGAAGGTGTCATGACGCGACTTAGGCCACGCGGTCAACAAACGCGCTACTTTTTATTATTATTATTATTATTATTATTATCATCATCATCATCATTATAGTTGTTGTTGTTATTGTTAATGTTGTTGCTGTTGTTAGGGAAAATCATTGGCAGATCACAAACAGCAGCTACTTATAAACCCCCCCCCCGCCCACAGCACAACACACCTCCTCGCCTCATGCACCTCACTTTCACAAGACAACCATTTAACATAACTTCAACACAAGATCCCTGGTAGCCCCCGACTGAAGTGGCCGGTTTCCTGCAGTCCACCGGGTTTACGTCCAGGTGAGCCGGGTCCTCAACAGTAACAACACACACACACACACACACACACACACACACACACACACACACACAAAGGTAGCGAAAACAAAAAGAACTCCAGCCATCACTGAGAAAGAAGAAGAAGTAGAAGGAGGAGAAGGAGGAGAAGAAGGAGGAATTTACATAGGAAACCAAACAGCAACAGACCTTCTGGTCCTTTCGAGGTTGCTTGTTACAGAGAAGGCTTTGACTACAAGATCTATCTCTACATGCTGATGGATAAGGATAGTAAAGCAAGAAGGCTCCCCCCACCTCCAAATGCTCCAGGAAAAAAGTTAGAAAACCACCATGCAGCATGGAAAAACTGACATGGAAATTTCATAGGAAATACAGGAAAGGAAAGGTCACATTCTATACTACTTTCTGTAAGCTACCTGTCTGAGTAACCTGAAAGAGAAAGTAATCAAATAAACTAATAGCTACGGTATGACATTATAAACGGGTACGTTGAGTTAATTTAATCCCTTGGTCTCTGTTGGACTCTGCGGGAATTCAGAAGTTACAGATACACATAAATATAGTAATCCCATGGTCTCAGTTCGACTCTGCGGGAAGAAACTTAAAACATTAACACCAAAACTACAAAAAGGGGGAGGAGGAGGAGGAGGAGGAGGAGATACACAAGCAAATGAAGAACAAGAACAAGAAGAAGAAGAAGAAGAAACACTGATAGATCATAACCAACAAAACAACCACAATTCAGAAGCCAGAGAAAACGAAGGAATGTTTGTAGTACGCTGGGTAACAACAACTATCCACACACAAAGAAGACAGGAGGAATGTTGGTAGCTCACTGACAACAACCATTCATGAGCAGGAGAATATTGACCTCCTCTTCATTCTTCATTCCACCAGACGATTTTATTCAGCAAACGGGAGATGAATCGTGGTAAATGAATAAGGCCATTTTTCTTTTGTTGGTAAGATTACTTTTTACTTTATCCTGCTACCGTCAGACGATTTTATAAGGCTTAGACAAGACCTTTCGTAGTGAAAATGGAAACAGTCTCCATTCACCACTTCGGTACAGTTACTTCTTCATCGTTTATTCTTTCTACCGCCAGGCGATTTTATTTTATTTTGTTTTTACCTTAAGGGAGATCTGTCGTACCGAAAGGGCTGTAAGCATTCTCCATCATTCCTTTTCTTTACCATGGTGCCTTGTCAGTGTCAGTTGAATCCTAATGCGCCAGACGATTTTGTAAGCTTAGGCGAGACCTCTCATCCTTCATATAGCTCTGTTAATCCATCATTTTTGCCGCCATGCCAATTTTATGCTCCAAGGAGGGGTTACCAGAATATAGACAAGAGAGGGTGTTCAGAAGACACATCGACGCTGAGCCCAAACCCTGTCCATGACCTTTGACTAATCTAAACCGAAACTGAGTCACGTTTTCCCAGACCCACACGCAATGTATGTTCCAAGTTTTATCCGGAAAAGTTCAGACATTCTTTTGATACAAACATACTGAGAAACTGATTGGATCACACTAGCATCGCCTCAGGGATCACTACTAACCACAATTCAAATGGAAGGCAAACGATGGAATGTTGGTTGGTAGCTCAACCACCATTCCTTTACTGATGAACAGCCACCGCCATCCGTGTGAGCATAGCGGAAAAAAATGTTGGTTGGTGGTGCATGTGATTGTGGTGAATGGGGGTGCTTGTGCTGGTGGCTTATAGTGTGTGCAGTGGGCTATAACACTGTACTCTGTCTGCTCTCCCTTGCTTCACTCTTGCTTGCTTCAGGCTTGCTTGATTCACTTGAGTTTGCTTCAGTCTTGTTTGCTTCTCTCTTGTTTGTATCGCTCGAGTTTCCGTCTCTCTTGCATCATTTATAGTCACACTTTCTTCCTTCCTGTCTCATTTTCACTCTTCCTTGCTTAATTCCTGTATATCTTTTTGCTCACGCTGCCTTCATTCTTGCCTGACTTTTACTCAAGCACGCTTGCTTCACTTTTGCTCCGTGCTGACTCGAATTTGCCTGACTCCTGCATCAGTTTTGCTCACTCGTATTTATTCCCTTTCCTCATTCTTGCATCCATTCCCTTGGACTTGATTCATTCTTGCATCACTTTTACTAGGACTCACGCTCGTTTCATTCTTTCGTCATTTGTCACGCTTTTTTCATTAATCTTGCTTCAACAATTATTACTGTATTCAGGCTTGCTTCACTCTTTCCTACATTTCACTGTCGCTTGCTCCACTCTTGCCTCATTTTCACACACTCATATCAGTCTTGCCTCACTGTTACTCACGCTTGTTTGTCCCTCTTTAAAATTACTCACACATACTCACACTTCCATCATCGTTGCATAAGAGAGTAAGCGTGACTCTTGCTCAGTCTCTAGAAACTGACTACATGCCTCACACTCACTCACGCTCAGTCATTGCCTCAGTCACGCTCACTTAGTTCTTTCTCATCGCCTCTCACTCTTACTTATCTCTCACTCACTTTCCTCACTTTCATATACTTTCCTCTCACTCACACTCACTCACTCTTTCTGTACGCTGATTCACACTCGCTCACTCCTTCCTGACGTTTATTCTTTCTTACCCACATTTTTCACACACACACACACACACACACACACACACACACCTTTATCCCTCACACTCACTCACTCCACATTCACTAACACATTCTTCATACTCAGTCAACTCATTCCAATCACACGTTCATGCACATTCACTCACTCACTCACACACACACACACACACACACACACACACACACACACCTAACACTCCCTTTTAGCAGATCGACGTAGGTTAAGATCTAGTTGGGAAATACTCGTAATACTTTAAATAAAACTTAATTCTTTTCCTCACCACTTCACCACGAGAACTGGCTTTTTATTTCCTGCTGTCTACCATACGACTTTATTGAGCTTAGGGGGGAGACTCGTACATCTTTTTATTGGACACAGTTTTCCACATAACTATCCTCTCCTCTTGTTCACTTTAACCTGGCTTAAAATTGCCTTCTCTGTCTTGAATGCTGAGGTGTAACAAGAGATTAACACTAGAATATGGTGCTAGTCATGAAGAAGTGTTATGGAGAAGAGGTAGAGAGCTGCAGTGTTGTCTTATTTTGCCACTGAAATGCGGAAAATAAAGCTGAAAAATGGGGTAAAATTCCGTCAAGTTAAAATAGACGAACTGGATATTTTTCTCTTTCTGTCTTTCTGTCTGTCTTTCTTTCTGTCTTTCTTTCTATTCTTCCCTTTTTCCTATTACATTCAGCACCACACGACTCAGTCCTTTATCATTTTTCAATTTCATCGGTGCCTCTTTTTCCCATGATTTATTTTTTGGAAAGATCACATACCTTCTCGTGCCAAATGAGTTTCACAAAGGTTAGGCGGGCTGGGAAAAAGGCTCTGTGTTTTTTACAACCCCTTCCGTACGGTGACGCCTTTAATTTTTCGTTCGTCCTGCCGTCATGGATTTCTGTTCGTCTATAGAGGGATTTTTTAGCTAGTGGGGTTAGATGTGGCCTTCATTAACCCTTGAAGTATGAGAGACGTTTCGTAAGGTAAAAAAATTGTCAGATGTTAATAATAATAATAATAATAATAATAATAATAATAATAATAATAACAGACAAGAACCTAACTCTACTCTCTCGCTGACTCTACTCGTGTTTCAACCCTTTCAGTACAATGTCATATTTCAGCTGACGTGTGTTACCTCTATACAATTTCTTTCAACTCAGGAAGGACTTCTCATATTCCAAGATCAACTTCAGTTCGAAAAAAATCGCTTCTATAAATGAAGTTAATCAGAGATGGCAATAAATAACAGAAAAAATAATGTAATCATAGTTAAGAGATCAAAGCTCCATATACAGCTGTGCGGGGTGGAGTTCAAGGATTTTCTTCACATCGACTCCCCTCCTTCTGCTGTTTCATGTCGGTCTCTCTTCGCTGCGCCGTTGCATCACTCTCTCTTCATTATCGCTATTACACTGAACATTCCCTCAGAACTTTGGCTGTATCCCTCCCTCAGGCAGGCAGCACCCACTCTCACACTCTTGTTTCTGTTCACCTCTTCGCTGCAAAACTTAACCAGCATTCCCAGCCTTTCATGCTCAGATCTGTTTAGCCCTGTAAAGGCCCGCCAAAATCTGTCGTTAATATTCCCTATGATTCTATTTCATTAAGCTCCCTCGTATACCCTCTTACCTTGCCCCTCTACCTTTTCCTAGTATGGCTTTCCTTCTTGCTCCTTCATGATCACTTAAGGTCATATTGTTCGTGGTTTTGGAGATTTCGTAGCAACTTTTTCTTACTGATTTTTTCTGAACATTGAACCTCAGTATCCTCCTTTGTGGTGCTGATGCAAACTATGTCGAGAATAAAACAGCATTAATACCGTACAAGGAGAATGTTAAGGAGTAATATGCAAAATAAATCGCCAAAGAAGAGGTTTTACGAAGCCTCCTATGCCACCTAGATCTCTAACTTG
>JAGKTI010031867.1:0-12028 GCA_018397915.1 Birgus latro
GCAACATCCAACCTGCACTCGTTCAGTAATTTCCCCTGCTTTTTTTTTCTCGTGAAATATGCCGTATGAGCTACTCTCATAATATAAATGTATATAAGAAAGGAAGGGAGAAGCCTGAGTGATATTTATATTCACCTGGAACTACCTAATTTATGATGTATTGTTTAGATTTCCTACGACTTATTTCTTAGCATATACATTACCAGCTGACATTTTCAACTCTTGCTACGAGATACAGTCAGTAGGCTCCCGTCCTTCACGGTGAAATGACACTCCTCCATTTCTGCTGCTTTTGCGCCTATTATAAAAGGCCCTGTGGCCTCTACCCCTACTAAACATCGTGTGGGAAGCGGTAAAGGACTGTAGATATATATAAGTGTAATAAAGTACTAGAAAATAATAAAGTGTGAGTCTGTATATGGGGAAGAAATGAGAGAATACAAGCGGCGAATTAGCGCAAGTGGGAGGCTCATACGCGCTCGTATTTTACATTGCTTCCACAGTGTTTCTTTTTTTTTTTAGTATGGATTCCAAACTACTTGGAAATCATTGAATAGTGTTTCTAGTGATAAAATCTGGCAGTGGGATTCAGATTAGGGGATGCCGGGAAGTGTAAAGTGGAGACTTAGTTACCCAACTTCAGAAGTCTCCACAAGTCCTATGGTAGTTGACGAGTGCTAAAAAAAAAACATCCCAGGAGAAAGCTGAAGGTATGTGCCATATGCATATAAAATTATAATATTCTAGGACTAATAACTGATTTTTGGCATATATTTTTAAAAAGTCAGTCGGAATGCGAATATCCCTGTGGGAATGACACGGAAAACCTCCGACATCCTCGCAGTGTAGGGGCTAACCTGCCCAGTCTCCCTGACGTACGATTTACGTCACAACTTTTTTTCACGCTGAGACCCACTGATGTGCATCGTATGTCAGTTAATTGCAAGGTTCATCGTTTGCATATTTTTCAAGATTAGCAGGTGATTTTTCATAGGCATATGTGGGAGACCTTCCTCTACCCCAGCCAGGCGGCAACACTGCATGACCCTGTTCCCACCCCCCTCGGGGGATGCATGATTTTCTCGCAACTCTACTGTTAGCAGTGACCAGGCCAATAAAGACACATAGCACCACGGCCTTTCTGACGACAAAATTCAAGGTGAAAGTGATTCCTGATGTGGAGGACAAAGATTATGTGGCACCAGAGTTAGTAATGAACAGAAGTAATGAGGAGGTAACACTGCCAAGTTAGGTGCAATATGTTGATGTATTTGGTAAGGGAACAACACTTATATCGCCTATATTATTGTGTGAAAAGCAATATACTCTTGTACTACATAAATTCATACCAAATAAATAAACATCTACGAGGCTATGTGGTTTTGGTTAAATATCCCTCGCATAGGGATCGTATTTTATGGAATGCGGCGTGATAAAATATGGTAGTCAGGTGAGGGATCTCTTACCTGTTAAGAATATTTTTCACTTCAGGTGAGCACTTTCTCGATGAATTTTTGATGTTTCTCACCAAAACCGAAGGTTTGAGCCAAAAAAAGACAAGTTGAAAATCGGTCGGGTTCTGGGGTTGGGTTGGGTAAAAAAGCGGACGGGACTGGGTGGGTTAAGTACACTCACGATCCCAAATTTCTGCCAGGGGGTGCCCCCTTCATCCCCCTGAATCCCCGGGGAAGGGGGGGGGGAGGGGACGAAACGAACTCCACCCGCCACTACCTCAGCTCCCGACCCTACCCCTTTCCCCTACCCAACCCCCAACCCCACCTGTCATTCTTAACTGCTGTTACATATCAAGCTGATTTCATGCTTAACACTCTTGGCCCCACTACTAATACAAACATAGTACACTAGGATATGATATGTATATAATATAACTAATAACACGCTGCAACAAGAAATTAATGCATTATGACGTTGACAGAAATACAGAAATGTTTAAAACGGCAATCTCAAGCCTCATGTGTTGGGTGCACTACTTTGCAAATACACACACACACAAAAAAAAACAAACAAAACACACACACACATGCACACAAGCAACCAACGTATGAGGCCTGGGGTGGCCGATGTTAACACTATTGTTTTACAGTATTCTCAACATTAAAATGCATCAGTTCCTTGCTGCACCATGTTCATATTTATATTAAATGCTGTTTACATATCCTAGTGTTTTGTTTGGGTACAGAAGGTGAGAAGTGTTAATATTGGGGGGAGAGGTTGTGAGGGGTAGACTGAGAAAGACATGGGATGAGGTCATTAGGTGTGACCTCAAGGTTAAGGGACTGAACAGAGAGGCTGCCATACATTGAGCAGCATGGAAAGTCGCCATTAGGTGACCAAAGCCGATGCATGCAAGCATGCTGGAGCCTTCAAAATGAAACGAAACGAATTAGTAATGTGACTAAGAGTGTAAAGTATTAGGTTAGCTAGAGATGTACAGTACATCCTTCAACTTTGCGAACTTTAACTTTGCGAACCACCAATTTTGCGAGGTAGTTCCAAGTCATTTATTTTTTTACATTTATGAACTTTGCGAGCGATCACACACTTTGCGAGGTCGAGTGGTGCGAAAGTCGTCTTCCCGCACTACTTTGCCACACGGAATAGTGACGTCATGGTTCGCTGGCATGTACTGTGCCTCCTAGTTCGGTGTTCTGCCGCCCCGCCACGTTTGTTTACATCACAGTAGTCGCACCCAAGCCTTGCCCCGCCACCAGTCCCGTACACCACGCCAGTCTTCACATCAGTGTAAATATGCATTTTTTTTTGTTTTTTATGTTTCTTACCTATGATGTTTTCATAATAATATTACTGTACAATACATCAGTCCATGTTTGTTTCATTTATCATCATAAAATTAAGAGGTAGAGTCGAGAGAAAGAGTGGGAAAAAGTGCTTACCTTGGGGTGATGTCGACCAATTTACCTTTATTGCATATATTTAATTGTTTAAACTTTGCGAATTTCGATTTTGCGAGGTTTTTTGTCAACCATATTCTAACAAAATTGGAGGAAGCACTCCTGCCAGTCAAGAATGACGAGGGGGGGGTTGGTACGGATAGGGGTATGGGGGAGAGTTGGGACCTGGAGTAAAGGCGGGTGGAGCTCGTTTAGTCCCCCCATCACGTCTTCCCTGGGTATACTGTATAGGGGTAGGAAGGGGGCATCCCTGAACAGAAATTGGTGATTGTGAGTGTTCATAATCATTAAATAAACACTTAAAATATTATGGAGTATTGTATTACTCACTGGAAATGCATAGAAGTGTAGATGAATACAGTTAAACCTTGATATAACGGACTTCGATAGACCGGAATTCACTTTTATCGGACTGGTGGAGCTACCAGACTAAATTCCTATATGTCGGAAAACGTCTGATAAAGCCAGAAGCTGTCCGGACTGCCTGACCACTTCAGCTATGTTCACCACAATAAGGTAAATAAAAGACATGTTTATCAGTGTACAGTACAGTAATATTATATATATTATACCATCTGATTAATGTAGTGAAGTAATAACACAGTACAGTACCACAGTGGTAGTCAAAACACTTTAAAAACCATTCATGCGATCCAGACTAATGTCTGATACATCGGAAAAAGTCCAGATTAGCAGGGGGAAGTCCGGATGTCGCTTATATCAGATTTTCGCATTTTTCGTAATGGTTTGGGCCCCAATAAGTCCGTTATAGTGAGGTCTTACTGAATTTGCAGGCTACATCCAAGGCCAACAGCAAGTTCTGGCCAGATAAATCATTAAATAAAGCCCAGAAAATAAAAAAAAATAAAAAGACCAGAAAATCTGAAAAATTTCACCTTGACAAATTCGGAGTACAGTATTGGGATATTCGGATTATTGGTAGTTTTTTTTTTGTTTTTTAATGCAAGGAACAAGGAACTAAAGGCCATGGGCCCGCAAACTGTTCCTTCCAAGAAAAAACAAACACAACATAAAAGAGAGCCAAATTCAAGATCCGTTCATTTCAAGATGCCTCAACACACTGCGTCTGAAAGACTGGAGATCATAGAAAGTAGAAAATACAGACAGAGGATGACAGTTCCAGAGCTGACCAGTTGCATAAATGAAGGACTGGGAGTAATGGTTAACTCTTGCATTAGAGAGTTGGACAGAAAAGGGATGAGAGGTTGTTGCTAGACAGGTGCTACGTGGTCATCGTAGAGGTGGAGGGATGCAAGCAGACAGTTCAGAGGAACAGTGACCGTTGAAGTAGTGATAGAAAAGAGATAAATATGCAACAGGGCAGCGAAGTGACAGAGGTTGAAGGAAGTCAGTAAGAGGAGGAGAGTTAATGAGACAAAAAGCCTCTGACTCCACCCTACTGAGAAGAGCTGTATGTGGGGAGCCTCCCAACACGAGAGTTGTACTCTACACAGGAGCAAATAAAACCCGTGTATAAAGTCAACAACTGTGCAGGGATAAAGAAGGTTCGGAGTCGACTTAGGACACCTAATCTCTTTGAAGCAGATTTCACAAGAGATGTAATATGTTCTTTCCAAGATAAATACAGAGTGAATGAAAACCTAAGCACGTTCAAGGATGATGCAGGACTGAGCTGGACATTATTAAACATCAGTATGTAATCCTGTGGAAGATTTTGGTGGGTTGATAGGTGTGAGAACTGAGAACTGAGTCATTGATGGATTTAAAAAGATTATTTTTACCCCAATCAGAGATACGAGCCAAGTCAGACATTAGGTGTGCCATAGCCTCATCCCTTGTTTGTTTAAGTAATTGCTGAGATGGACGTTGCGGGAACCGAATGGAAAGGTGAAGGAAGGAATCATCAGTGTACAAGTGGATAAGGTTAGATATACAGATTAGAAGGTCACTGATGAATAAAAGGAAGAGAATTGTGACAGGACAGAGCCCTGAGGAACACCACTACTGATAGATCTAGGAGAAGAACAATGGCCGTCTAAAACAGCGGCTACAGAACGACCAGAAATGAAGCTAAGATGAAGGCACAGCAAGAAGGATAGAAACTGTAGGAGGGCAGTTTGGAAATTAAAGATTTATGCCAGACTTGATCAAAAGCCTTTGAGATGTCAAGAGCAGTGGCAAAGCTTTCGCCAAAGTCCCGAAAGGAGGATGACCAGGAGTCTGAAAGGTAGATGAGAAGATCGCCAGCGGAGCGTCCCTGAAGGAACCCATACTGACGATCAGAAAGAAGGTTGTGATAGGAAAGGTGCTTGTTAAGAATTGACTCAAAAACTTTCGAGACACAAGATGTTAAAGCAATTGGACGACAGATGAAGGGTTGGGAATGGTCACCCTTCTTTGGGACTGGCTGAATGAGAGCAAACTTCCAGCAAGAAGGAAAGGTACAAGTTGATAGAAAAAGTTTACCTAGGCAAAGTGTAAGCACAGAAGCACAGTTCATGAGGACAACAGGAGGGACTCCATCAGGCTCATATGCATTGTTAGTATTGAGGCCAGCGATGGCAGAAAATACATCAGCTGAAGAAATTTTAATGTCAGCCATGAAGAAGTCAGAGGGGGGAAGTGATGGAGGAAGAGCACCGGAATCGTCTAAGGTGGAATTGGAGGAGAAGGTCTGAGCAAAGAGATCTGTTTTTTTCAGTAGAAGAAATAGCTACAGAGCCATCAAAGTAGAAAAGAGGAGGGGAGGATGATGAGGTAAAGTTGTTCAGAAAGGTTTCTGGCAAGGTGCCAGAAGGAGCGAGAAGAATTCGAGTTGGAGAGGTGAGAGCATTTAGCATAAAAAAGATGTGATTCAAGGGAGGATTGGCTCTGGTACCTTTTATAGGCCTTCTCATTGTTGCAGACAGCATTAGAACAAGCGTGATTAAACCAAGGCTTTCTTGCATTAGTCAGAGGATATGAGAAAGGAATGTATGCTTCCATGCCCGAGAGAATAACCTCCGTAATGTGCAGGGCACACTCAGATGGCTCCCGGCCATGGAAGCAATAATCATTCCAGGGAAAATCGAAAAAGTACTGCCTGAGGACCTCCCAATCCGCAGCACCAAAGTGCCACAGTCGACATTTCTTTGGAGGATCGACAGGCCTTACCAGAACAAAAGAACAGGTTAAGGTAATAAGGTTGTGATCGGAGAAGCCCAACGGAGAGGAAAGATTAACAGTGTAAGCACAAGGATTAGTTGTATGGAAGAGGTTGACTATGTTGGAGCTCTCTCCAAGGCGGTCAGGGATATGGGTAGGGTGCTGTACAAGCAACTCTAGGTCATTATGGATAGAAAAGATGTAGGCTTGTTCACCAGGTGGATCAATGACAGGAGAGGAGAGCCAAAGGTAGTGGTGAACACTGAAATCTCCCAGAATGAAGATTTCAGAGAATGGAGAAATGGACAGAATATGTTCCATCGAAGAAGTAAGATAGTTGAAGAATTTTTCATAGTCAGTAGAGTTAGGGGATAAGTAAACAGTAAAGATATATTTAGTCAGAGAATGACAGGAAAGCCGAAGCCAGAGAGTAGAGAATTCAGGAGAATCAAGTTCAGGAACACGAGAGCAAGATTAGTGGTAAGGTAAATAAACACAACAGCCACCTTTGGCTTTGAAATGAGCATAGAGAGAGTAGGAGGATACTAAAAAGGGTTTGCTATCAGTTGCCTCAGACAGCTGAGTCTCAGTTAGGAAGAGAAGGTGAGGTTTAGAGGAAGAGAGGTGGTGCTCAACAGAGCGAAAGTTAGAGGAAAGGCCACGAATGGTGCAGAAATGAAAAAGAAGTGAGTCAGACAATGGTTCCACACAGCTCATTGAGTCGTCACTGGGAGAGGGGCGGATGGTGGGAGCATTTATGGTCCCCCCCCCCTTTGGGGACCACGAGGCTGGGTGTTCAGACGCCATGGTTCTTTCAAATTTTGAAAAGGATGGAAGTGTTGAGGACTTTTACTGTATTATGAAATGGGACAGTTTTCAGCATCTAACAGTTATCTTTGGAGTTGCAGGTGAACAGTCAGCAAAATAATTGCTTAGTGTGTTACGGTTATATATCAAATATTTTTGTTTTTCAGATAAGCATGATGTCACACAAAAGAAGTGATACTACTGTACAGAAGAACAAGGCTATCTGGACCAATAATTTGGTGCAGTTCCAGCAGTCACATAGAAGAGGAATTGTGCCTTTACAATAATCTTCATTAGATCAGTTGGGTCAAGGATTGTGTGGGTAAGAGTGAAAGGTGGACTACAAATGTGGGCGATTGTGTGCGTGTATGTGCCAACGCAAGATCGTGTAAGTAGAGTGAGAGAAGAGTTCTGGACAAATGTGGAAGCCTGCTTGGAAAAGTTTGAAAGGAACGAGAGAGTGTTTCTGATTGGAGATATGAATGGAAAAGTAGGGAATGAGAAGGTGGATGGAGTGGTTGGTGAGTGGGGTGTGCCTGCAGAGATGGATGAGAATGGCAGTGCTTTAGTGGACATTTGTGCCAGGAGGGGGTTGGTGTTAGCTAATACCCTCTTCAGGCACAAAATGATCAACAGTATACATGGCGAGTGTTGAGAAGGGTGGATGGTGAACTGAAAGAATGGAAGGCAATGATTGACTATGTGTGTGTGGATGAAAGGATGAGAAGATGTGTAATGGATGCAATAGTATATAGAGGTTGGGGGAGTTGACTTTCTGACCACCACTTGGTGGTTGCCAGAATCAGAGTCAGAACAAGATGAAGAAAGAGAAGAAGGGAAGGACAGGAGGAAGTAGTTCTTACAAGGAAGGTAGGAAAATTACAAGAGGATGGAATAAAGGCTGAATATAAAAGGGAAGTGGAGGAGTGATTGGGTAAATATAGACTGGGGCAAATGGGGGACGTGGAAGGTGTGTGCAAAATATTCACAGAAGAAATCTGTGCAGCATATGAGGTGGTGTGTGGGGTGAAGAGAAGACGAAAGGGGGTTCAGGGAACAGCATGGTGGACTGAAGAGGTGATAAAGGCTGTGGCACAAAAGAAGAAAGCATATAATAAGTGGATAGGAACAGGGACGTCAAAGAAGCTGAGAGACGGACGAGAGAGTTATATGTAGAGAGGAGGAGAGAGGTGAAAAGATTAGTAAGAGAGAGAAAGTAGAGAGTTGATGAGGAATTTGGAAGGAATTTGAGTGCAAAGTGGAGGGAATGAAAGATAATGTTCTGGAAAGAGGTTTAAAGTAATGCAAGTATAAGTGGCTGGGGAATGGCAGGGAGAAGGGGTTGTGAGAAGAGAGGAAGAAATCAGTAGGATGGAAGTGGTGGAAGCAATGAAGAAAGTTAAAATGGGGAAAGCCGCAGGAATTGACTGAGTGTGTGGTAAAATGCTGAAGCATGGGGGAGAGATAGTAATAGAATGGATGTGGAAGGTGTGCAGATTGGCCTGGGAGAAAGGTAGAGTCCCAGAGGATTGGAAGTCAGGTATAATTATTCCTCTGTACAAAGGAAAAGGGGAAAAAGAAGTGTGTGGTAATCACAGGGGCATTTGCCTTCTTAGTGTAATAGGAAAAATATATGGTAGGATACTTATTGACAGAGTTAGGGAAATAACAGGGGATTTACTTGGAGAAGAACAGGGAGGTCTTAGGAAGGGAAGAGGCTGTGTAGACCAGATATTCATTCTTAGATCTTTAGTGGAAAAGTTTCTAGAGAAGGGAAAGAAGTTGTATGCAGCATTCATGGATTTGGAGAAAGCATATGACAGGGTGGATAGACAAGGATTGTGGAAAGTATTAAGAATATATGGAGTGGATGGGAAGTTGTTGAGGGAAGTGAAGAGTATATAGGAGGGTTCTAAGGCTGCAGTGCATGTGGATGGCAAACTGAGTGAATCTTTCCATTTGAAGGCTGGATTGAAACAAGGATGTGTCATGTCTCCATGGTTGTTCAATCTTTACATGGATGGGGTTATAAAAGAGATACAAGGTCGGGCAGTGGATGCCGGAGCGGCCCTAGTGAGAGAGGGCAGTGTTTGGAAACTCCCTGTACTGTTGTTTGCAGACGATACTGTGTTGTTGAGTGAAGACGAAGGGGAGCTGCAAGGCTTGGTAGATGACTTTGGAAGAGTGTGCAAGAAACAGAATCTAAAGGTGAATGTAGGGAAGAGTAAAGTGATGGTCTTCGAGAGAAGTGAAGCCAGTGAATGTACAGTGAGACTGGATGGGGAGGATATGGAGAATGTGAGTGCATTCAAGTACATGGGTAGTGTGATGAGTAAGGATGGAAGTCTTGAGGATGAAGTGCTTGAAAGGATGCAGCAGGGAAGGAAGGTTGCTGTTCGTTGAAAGTAGTGATAAGAAACAGGGAAGTGAGCATGGAAGTGAAAAAGTTGTTACATGACAGTATTGTGATACCAACTCCATGTGGAAGTGAAGCTTGGACCCTGTTGGAAGGACAGAAGTCAAGAGTGAGAGCAGTGGATATGAGTTATTTGAGAGGAGCATGTGAAGTCACAAGGAGAGACAGACTAACAAATGAGAAAGTGAAGGAGCGTTGTGGTGTGGATGTGGACATGATAGGAAGTGTTAGGAGAAACACGTTAAGGTGGTTTGGGCATGTGGAGAGGATGGAGAGTGAAAGACTGATGAGGAGAGTGTATGTGAGTGAAGTGGAGGGGGGAGAGGGAGGGGGAGGCCAAGGATAAGATGGAAGGATGGAGTGGAGAGGTACATGAGTGAGGGTGGTGTGAGTTGGGAGTGGGGTAGTGAAATGGCAGGGGACAGAGCGACACGGAGGCGATTTGTTTGTGGCCACCCCATGCGGGATTGAGGCATCTGGCAATAGATAGATTCATTAGAAGAAAAATGCAGAATGCCAAACCAACTGCAAGTTGTTGGACGTTACCAGTTTCTTGGAGCGAAAATCAAATTAAGAAAAGAACGAATAGTCAAAATTTTCTAAGAAGTCACAAATTTATGGGAGAATAAGTTGAACTTTCCACATGTATCAGATCAAGCAATACAAACAAAGCTTGACAAGATGCTAAAATCTTACAATGAATGTATCAAGAGGGGAAAATATGATGCCCTAAATAAACTTTCTCATATCACAAAAGTAAATGGTCAATGGTTATCCACTGAAAATAAACAATTCTACCACCTACAAGTGCAAAGCAAAGGGGAAGTGGGGTACTCACCAAAGCAAAGGATAAGTGGGGTACCCAACAGGTCAAGTTGCAAGTAAGACGAAAACTGCCTGATGAACCTCTATTACCATCAACAACTTACAATCTTTCATCTTTAGGTAGTTGCACTGAATTTGATGACAGCGAATGTAAGGATGACGATAAGACTAATCATCCACCAACCAGAAAACAGAACAGAAGTTGCAACTAACTTGGCGACATCCGCTGGAGTATCGACAAATGAAGCTGTTAAAATATGCAAACAACTGTCACATGATGGTACTGACATTCCGCTCCAAGTCAAGCAGTAATTTACATGTCAATATACAAAGAGACTGCTACACTGGGGGAGGAAATGATTGAAAAGTTACAGTTGGAAACATGGTCTTTACATTTCGATGGAAAGTGAATTGATGAAAATGAGTACCAGGTAGTTCTACTTAAAAATGAAAGAAATGACAAATTGGATGCACTGCGTTTGGAAAATGGCAAGGCGGAAATTATTGCTGAAGGAATTACACAAGTTAATGATGAATACAACTTATGGCATGCAATAAAAATGATCATTTCTGATACAACTAGCATCAACACTGGGAGAAAGAGTGGAGTTGTTGTCAGAATACAACAAAATTAATGTTCCCGGATAACAGTTTCAACAAATCATAATTTATCGGTGGCGACCATCATCCACTCACTTGGTGTAGTGCTGCCTACTTCTTCCTTAGCCTTTATCATTCTCTTTCTGAGCCTGCCCTCCTCTCTTCCTATTTCTCCCATCTTTCCTGTCACTTCTTATTTCTTTTCTTTCCTTTACAGGTGGCTTTACATTGAGTGACAAGCCAAATGGTTTCCTGTAAACCAAGAAACCATTTACAACGCTGGGTGGTAACCATATAACCAAACCATGCGTGCTCCCTACATTTCAACAAGTGGGTTGGTGGAGGGTTAGTGCCCCTCCCTGCAAAACAAGTAACTCAGAGTCAGGTGGCCACCCCTTACGGGATTGTGGCATCTGGCAATAGATAGATAATTTATCGGTTGTCAGCATCACATTCTGGACAGGATTCTCCGTTTGGTATGGGCGAAGAACTTGTAGCTAACACCAATTCTCCAAACATCGAATATCCATTTGTGTCTCTAATTAAGAATTATGAAAAACTAAAATCACAGTTTGTTAATGGAACAGAAGTGATCCTGGATAAGTCTGGGTGGAAAAATGATAGTTTTTGTACCATTTAACACGAGTGTTTACATTCTTTGAAAATGGGCATTTTCCTTTGATTAGCTTTCACAAAATTCCAAATAACAGTAATGCGAGGTGGAATTCATGAGCAGTTCTCGCTATCCTCGCATTCATTCTTATACCTACAACAAGGAAAACTTTGAAGATGATGCGGTTTCATTTCGTACGAATGGGCAGAGTACTGGCTTACTAACTAGATGTACAATGAAAATGACTTCAAGAACTTGTCAAAAATACTGAAACCTTACAAAAGCGCACTAAACTCACTGCAGAATCACTGGAAGCAAGAGCCAACCTTACTCAAGATACCAAGAAGTAATCTGCGTGCAGAACGTGCAAAGTGATGCAGGAACTTCATGCTGCCTGCAGAAACAAAGCCAAACTGCAACTTTGATTTATTCTAGGTAATAAACAGTGATTTTACGTATTAATGCATTTTTATGTTTTATTATTATTATTATTATACATGTAAATATACACTTGCAAGAATTTTTTTTTTTTTTTACTGAGGAATAAGGGCTTTTTTCTTTGTTTTTAAGCAAAAGTTCATCGACTTGAGGTACAGAAACACACAGCCGTCACGAGAACATGCTCATGACTCGACCTCAGTACCACTGACTCAACTGTAATAATAAAGTGTGTGATGGTACTTCAATGTCTGTCAACACCTGAACTAC
>JAGKTI010031868.1:0-12028 GCA_018397915.1 Birgus latro
CTACCACCACCACTGCCCTACAACCCACCCTACCACCACCACTGCCCTGCAACCCACCCTACCACCACCACTGCCCTGCAACCCACCCTACCACCCTGTAACCCATCCCACCCTACCACCCTGTAACCCATCCCACCACCACCACTGCCCTGCAACCCACCTTACCATTACCACCACCACTGCCCTGCAACCCACCCTTACCACTACCACCACCCTGCTTTACTGTCTTGTCTTTTTCCCTCCTCTTGCCTTCCCAGTCTTCTGTCCTGCCTTGCTCCTTTCCCTCTACTCTGCCCTGCTTTGCTGTGCTTCCTTGCTCTGCCTTGCCCTGCACCCTTGCTATTCCTGTGTTGCCATCTCTTACCTCCCCTGCACCCTTGCAATACACAGCCACACCCTGCCATCCATGTTCTGCCCTGCACCCTTGCTATACTTAGTCATACCCTCCGTTCACCCTTACTGTGCCCTGCCATGTTCTGCTGTTCTTACCTTGCTGTGTCCTGCCATCTCTGCTGCTCTATCCTTGCTGTGTCCTGCCATCTCTGCTGCTCTGTCCTTGCTGTGTCCTTCCCTGCCATCTCTGCTGCTCTATCCTTGCTGTGTCCTTCCCTGCCATCTCTGCTGTTTTGGTATTACCTTGTGTCATGTCCTGTCCTATTCTTGCCCTGCCATGCTGTCCTTCCTCTGCTCTCTTCTTCCCTCCCTTGCCTTACTCAATCTGTAAATTGTGTAGTTGCTGACATTTACTAAAAAGTTTTGTATGTTTTTCATGTTGAGAAAATTCCAAATTATGTTTTCTACATTCTGAGGTAGCTAGTGTAAAATTTGTCTAAGTTCAAAAATATTTCAATGTCCATCAACAATCGGCTTTTCCATATATTGTACGAAGTGATCTCTCCTTCGTACTATTCATGTCTGTTGATAATCTTTTTTCTGATATTTTTCAAAGTCCACATTTATATATATATGTGATGTACGAAGAAGGTATAGAATAAAGACGTAGTAGTATAAGACATTGGTTTTATTTCCACTAGATATACACAAGAGTGTTGGAGTTCAAAAAATAAACTATCTCGATAAATGGGCCAGAGAAATACGGACTGGTAACCTCAACGTGTGAGGGTTGCCAGTCAGTATTTTCGTGGCCCATTTATCGAGATAGGTTCGGCGCCCTTCCCCAAGATGCTTCCAAGAGCGAGCCCTGCTCATCACTTTGTATATGCCATGTCTAGTATTGCTCTGCCCAGCTAAAGCCGAGCAGAGCTATACAAGTAAACATGGCAATCGACAAAGGATGAGAAGGGCTTTGTTAACATGCATTGGAAAACACACTGCAGCCTGTGTTTGCATTAATGCATGTTAAAAATCAATACGAAATATTTTCATACACAAATCACACCCTACATGTGAGAATATTGGTCACCATGGCATATATCAAGGAAGTAGGGCCACTTAACCCCTTCAGTATGAGGACATTTTACTCCTGACTCCACACAATTTTATTCAGCTTATGGGGGTGACATACTAGAGGGGCAGGACAGGGCAAGTATGGGAGGATATGGTAAAGCAGTGGCTTCATACTGGAGGGGTAGGGCAGGGCAAGTGTGGGAGGACACAACAGGAAAAGGTAGGGCTGATGCAAGAAATCCTTCCTTAGCTGAATAAAATAGTGTGGCAGCAGCAAGAATAAACCTGAATGCAAATATATGGGATGTAGCGACAATAAACTAAGAAAAGACATCATGGTACTAAAGATACCAACATGCACTGGTTCTGATGCATGTTAAATATCCATCAACAAAATCACATTCCACTGGGAATGACAATTTTATACTCTTCACTAAATTAGGTCTATTTTCCAATCTTTTCCACCTGTATCACAACTCGAGGCATAGAAGGGCAATGCTATGGCTCAAAATCCTTTTCACAGTATGTTTGTAACTAGCAACATGTTGTAAGGTTCTATTACAATTAATTCAGGCTGGAAAGGTTATAATTTTAGGTCAAGTTAAAGTTCAGAGTATAATCTTGGCAAATGAATAAATCTTTTAAATATATAACTCGTGGCCATATTACTATAACTGAGAATGTGATGGTGTGGACAAGCTATCTATCTCTACCTATAGCCAGACTAACTAATCCTGTATGGGTACAAATTGCCTCCCTGTCCCCTGCCATTTCACTGTCCTCCTTCCAACTTATACCCACCCACCCCTCTCATATACCTCTCTACTTCATCCTTCTCATCCTCTACCCCCTTGCACCTCAATCACATACACCCCTAGTTAGTCTCCTACTCTCCATTCCCCCAACTTACACCCCCCTCCCTCATGTATCACTCCACTCCATCCCTCTATCTCATCCTCAACCCCCACCCCCACCTCAGTCACACTCCTAGTTAGTCTCTCTCTCCATCCCTCCCCCCAACTTACCCAATCCTCTCTCATATGCCTCTCTACTCCATCCCATCAATGGTCTACCCCTCCACCCCACTTACATACATTCCTAGTTAATTCACTCTCCATCCTCTCCACTCTATACCTCCATCTGATCCTCTGTCTCCCAGTTCAAATCAAGAAGCAACAGAATGAAGTCTGACTAGAATCAGGCAGAAGATATCTAACATTAACAATGTCCTATATATATATATATATATATATATATAAAGGGGGGGGATAATGCCACAAGTTATATATTTAACAAGATGTCACATTTACCACCTTTGACTTTCTTGAATTAAAAAATAAAAAAAATTGAATAAAATGGTTAGCTCTAATTAACAGCCTCTGACAGTTTATATTCCTAATTAATTTCTTGATCATATAATAAACAAGACATATCTTAGCTGAGAAACTGAAGTTTTAATTTATCACTCAGACAGTGAAGTTTTAATTTGTCACTCATGGTCTGGTGCACTTCAGCAACTAATAAAGTACTGCCTTCATAAAATCAGCACGCTGTTCCTGGCCTATCCAGCCATTTCATATCCATGCAACTGGTCTTTACTCCAACATTATATATGAACAATGTTGCGCTAATATTTAGGCAATGTTCCCAGAACAATTTAAATTAAACAAAATATTTTTTTAATGCAAGGAACATGGAACCAAATGCTACAAAACCTTAAAGATTTTTCCCTCCAACAAAATATTAAAAGCTTGGAGCCATATTCAAGATCCATTAATTTCAAGACGCCTGGACACAAAGCATTTAAAAGACTGGAGGTATGAGTCATAGGCAAAGGCAATAGGAAATGAAGAAGCAGTTCCACAGTTGACCTCTTGCATACATGAAGGACTGCGAGTAACTTAACTCTTGCATTAAAGAGTTGAACAGAAAAGGTACATGAGTATGCTTAATACACACCCATCATAGTGGTGGAGGGATGCAAACAGTTCGGAGAAGCAGTGACCACTGATGTAGCAATAGAAATGAGAGAAAGGCAACAGTTGTAATCAGCAGCAATAAAAACTGGCACGCTGCATCACTGTGTCAATAAACAAACTGTCGAGAAGTCTCATATTTTTTGTCGACACCAGAAGCATGGATATTTTTTGGCTGAGGTTTCTGGGTTACATGTTTTGTTTTGGAATAAGAGTCACAAAAATACTTCACTCATTGGCAAAAAATTGACGTAAGATTTTAAAAAGCACAATTAATTTTACTATCACCAAAATGTCGGAAACGCTACGAATGCCTTGTCAAAATCAAGCGTTTTTTCGCAATAAAAAAAAGTCAAAGATTAAAAAAAAAAAAAGTATACTGGACTAGATAAAATATTAAAACATTTATATAAAACAATCATTTATTGGAATAATGAAAATATTTCATGGTCAGTACATATAAATATAGAAGTGATGGATGTGGGATCATGAGGGCCACAATATACTGTACTACAATCTACATGAGTGAAGAACTGCTGAACAATCAAAGGGTCTGACTGACTGAATGGCCAAAAGATGCTCCCACATCCACAGATATGACAGAGCATATACAGATGTCCTCATTTAGTCACATACGATTTATTCATTCATCATCCAATCCTACGTTTCCCCATGAGGAGTGCAGTAGCCCAGGGCTAGGCAAGTTGGTCCTGACATTTAAGATGAGTGACCAGCCTCACTCACATCCCTAAGTGGCATTACGGGAGCAATAAACCCCAACCACCCCATGGATATAAACCTTCGCCGGCTCAATCTGACTGGAGCGCCATAATTAACACACTAAACCACCAGGCACCAAAACTTTATATGGTTACCACCCTGCATAGTAAATTGTTTCCTGGTGTACAGGAAACCATTTGTCTTGTCACTCAGTGCAGAGTCACCCACAGACAGAAGGAAGAGGAAAGAATGAAGGTAAGAAATACAAAAGTGGGAGTGTTAAGTCACCCATAGGACAAGAAAAGAATGAAGAAAGAAGAGGAAGGAAGGAAAGAAGTATGGAGGAGAGGAAAGGGAAGACACCCAAGAGCGGCACTACACTGAGTGGATGGCAAGCGCCCCCACCTACCACAAACATATGATTTTAACTAACAGTTCCCTCCATACAACTGGTAATGAATATTTTGTACCCTGACTAAACTTTATAGGAACCTTTCTCAACTGACAGAACAGAGCCAAAATGGAGGGTGGAGAGGAGGTTGCATTGTTTGATGATCCTTGGTTATGAGGGATGAATTAGTCTCCTTGGTTACTTTGTTTAGTTTTGCATCACTTACAAAGGCTCCAACATATTTGCATTGGCCTTGGTATCTCCATGCTATTCAATCTCTGCCAGTCTCCCTTTTCAGTCCCTTATCCCTGAGGTCTCACAGACTTCATCCCGGGTCTTTATTTTGGTCTGCCTCTCTCAACTCTACCCTTTACATTCACACCTCTCACCCTCCCCATACAACTGTCATTCTCCATCCTCTCCACATGTCTAAACCATCTCGACCTACTCCTCCTCATCATTACAGCAGTACATTCAAGTCCCAGCCTTCCTCTCAGCTCTTCAACTGCACTCCTAACACCACCCGAAGTGTCATTCAAAGATGCCCTAGACAAATCTAACCATTATTTCTGTATGTTTCACCATATGAATATCCTCTTCCTTTAATACCCAGGTCTCACCAACAAACAGCATTACACTCCTAACACATGCTGCATACAAAGATCCCTTATAACACAGAGTAAATCCTCTCAATGTCAGAAAGGCAACAGCTCCCTGAACTTCCTCTAACCACTCCTTACCCTAGCCACAGATCCAACTCCAGCCTCACCTCCAGCACATAACATGACCTCAAAATTTGAGAGGGGAAAAAAAAAAAATCCTCCACACACACTAGAGACTCACCAGCAAGATCACTCCTTTCATGCCTGAAACTCCATATGCTCTCCCACACACACTGCACATACCATAACAGCATTTTTCACAGACCACCTCCAATACCACTACATCTCTTCTGCACCCACTTATCAAACACTGAACACGATGCAGTTACTTCCCACACCCTTCTGGCAAACCACACATGGCCACACTCCCTCTTCTTTGACAGTATTGCCACCAGCCCTAGATACCATCACTTTTGTTTACTAGTCATATCAAACCTCCAATCTGACTACACACTGCCATCAACTGGGACAAAAGGGAATAGGGATCTGTCAGGTATGAAAACATGCTATAAAATGAAACTTACAAGCAATGGAGAGGGTTACCTTCATGAAGAGGTACAGTCTCCTTGGTTATTAGTCATATCAAAATGGTATAGAAATAAGAATATAGGCACAGGAGACTTGCTTTCATGAGCCTCCATGGTTACTAGTCCCTCAGGTGGTAGGTAGTGATCATCCAATCATTTCATGTAGTACTGCCTACTTCTTCCTTTACCTCTACCATACTGTTTCTGTGTCTGTCCTCTCTTCCTGTTTCTCCCTTTCCTTCCAGTCACTTTTAACTTCTCTTCTTTCCACTTAGTGTGGTTCTACACTGTGTGCCAAGCCTAATGGTTTTTCAGTTACCCAGGAAACCATTTACAAATGCTGGGTGGTAACCATATAACCAAATAATGGTTTTCCTGCAACCTTAGAAATTATTTATAATGCTGAGTGGTAACCATATAACAAGATAATGGTTTTCCTTCAACCCAGGAAACTATTTACAATGCTGGGTGGTAACCATATAACCAAATAATGGGGTGATGCAGAGCCTGGTATGGTGCCCAGGTTAACTGGGTGGAGAGATGCAAATGCAGCATACAACCAGGAACCAAACTTCCACACTTTTCCCTGCACCTTGCTGC
Source organism: Birgus latro (assembly GCA_018397915.1). Taxonomy (NCBI): domain Eukaryota; kingdom Metazoa; phylum Arthropoda; class Malacostraca; order Decapoda; family Coenobitidae; genus Birgus; species Birgus latro. Next base: position 6,284 of record JAGKTI010031868.1, read on the forward strand.
TGCAGGATGCTGTAAGCTGCAAGGAACATTGGTTCACTGTGTGTGGTGGCCCTGCAAGGGACAGTTGCTTGCCTGTGGTTGATGGGTCTGATGGCCAGACAGACTGGGTTTGATAAACTAGTCCTTCAATTCACAATCCCATTAAAGAAAACATCCCTCAGTTCCCTCCCTATCCTCCCCAAGTATGGTGGACTAATGGAGTCTCCTTGGTTACTAGTTAACCCACTTCACAGGCACTGGAGAGGGTTGTCTTCATAAGTCTCCTTATTTACAAGTCATATACCTCTCAATCCTCCCTAGGGATAATAGTAGACTACAGATGATGGGTAAATCCAGCCTGCAGACCACCATGTTCATGTTCTGATAAGCCTGGAGACAATTCAGCACTTCATAATTAGCATATAAATGAGCCTGGGGACAATCAGAAAACTACTTAAAAAAACAACAGGTAAACTAGGGCTGTGTGTGTATACAACCGACTCTTTCACTAACTTCCACAGCACTTCTCAGAGACTAGTACATAAATGAGGACTTTCTGTATATACATCAATAGTAATTTCACCTTAACTTGGCCAAGATTTATAATTGCATACCTCACTCAGTTCAGTAGCCAAAAATGACAGCAATCATGGCTCTACATCCCTTCCACAGCCCTTCTTCGTGACTAGCATCACTAATAATCTAATATTTAGCTAAACACAAAATTTAAAGACGGTATTCACATGCCTAAGTTAAACCCTTCCCACAGCACTTCTTCGTGACCAGCAGGATAATTTTACATGAGATTCAGAGATAGTAATTTTTGGCCAAGCCCCTATCACAGCACTTCTTCATGACTAGCACAGTAATCTTAGGCCAAGTTAAAGCAAAAAAAGAGATGCAGTTTTAACACATTACCAGTCTTCTTTCCTACTAGTCATTTTCCTTTACACAGCTGGCTTGATCTTGATACCATCTTCAACCATCTTGTTAGAAGTCAACTTACCTCCTGCAAATATAGAAAGATAATTAGTTGGTTTGTTTTCATCTGATGGAACTGAACCACTCCCAAAACTGAAATACTAAGCTGTGGTTGTTGAGGCAGCAGGCACCTAAACCCAATGGACCACCAGGCACCTAAACACATTTACCTGATCTAAACACACACACACACACCTAATGTATTCAAACACCTGCCAACTCATCACCTACAGAAGATCAAGTTCAAATTCCATACCTACATAAGAAGGGATTATCTGCAAATCTGCACCAAAACTATTGCTGCCAATTTTAAAAGTTTCTCTTTGGAACTCAATGTGATTTTTTTTTAATTAAAATGCCTCCTTTTGGCCAAAATTTAAAATTGCTAAATAACCGGCTGATGCAACAGCTGACATGATAAATCAACTCAAAATGTCAAGCTGCTTTGTATTTCATCTACGAGTATTTATCTGTCTATTGTATTTGTACTTCATAAGTTGCTCAAATGCCTCCTCCTCATGAAAACTGAAAATTGCCTACTATTCAGCTGACACATCTGACATGTTAAACCAACGAAATTTCAAGCTGAGCAACTTTGTATTTCATAAGGAAATTGCTCCGAGCTCTCCAAGAGCAGATATTAAAGCCTTCCTTAGAGTGAGAAAAAAATCCCCAGGTGTATCCCTTATAGACCTGTCAGCTTTGCCGCAGGTGAAAACACCTCATAATCCAAAGCCCATCTAACTGGAGCACCTTAACCCACTACAGCACCAGGCACCTACAGTAAACAGACAGTAGTAAACATCAACAATAGCCAGACACCACACCCACTTCCAAACATCAGTCAATGGAGCACCCGAACCCACTAAACAATGGCAACGACGACAGTGATGGCCAAAGTTTTAACAAAGACAAAAACTGTAAACAATTCTCATACACCTAAAGATAAACTACCATACACCCTTTGCTTCTCTATCTATCTATACCGGTATATATTGAATTAATCCTAGAGATAGTATTTTAAAGCCTGGATTACAGAAAGCTATAACAGTTTTCAAGAAATCTACCCAAACAAAAATTTAAGTCAAGATCCAGTCACAGTGATGCCTGGTCACTGCACTGAAAAGACTGTCACTGGCAGAAGGAAAGTCAGTCATTTACAGTCATTATTCACAGTGACTGGTGGAGGGAAACAAGTTATATACAGTTACGGGTAAAGGGAAACGGCTACTTAGTGACCGGTAAAAGTTTAGCTTCCTCAGCTATTTAAGTGCAAGTTCTAGTGCCTTTTGATTAACATCTTTTGAGATGGAGGGATGGAGTGGAGAGGCATAATTATGAGAGAGGGGGGTGTGAGCTGGGAGCAAGGCAGTGAAGTGGCACTGGGTATGGCGACATGGAGGCGATTTGTTTGTGGCCACCCCTTACGGAACTGAGGCGCCTGGCAATAGACTGCTGGATAGATAGACCTTTCGAGTAAAGTGTTCTAACCAACTGGCAATTAGACACCAGTACCATGGCAAGATTTAAAAAAAAGCTATACAAGTTAATGTATAATACTGTACACTCCACCAGGCCCAGCAATGGTTATTTCAAGAGACTGGTAACTCATTTTAACATTTTTTAAAGGCACTCACCTTTTTAGTATCCTGCTGAGTTGCTCCCCCGTATCAAAGATGGTGGTCGTGGTGGTGGCTGCACTCTGCCTGACAGCATCACAGTAAGAAGTGGCCTCTTTTGCTATCACGCTGCCCCTCCTCCAACTGTCCTGAAGTATAAGTACAGTATGTTTCAGAACTCACTAATGTTTTAACTAAAATGACAGTGCTACCTCAACACTCAAATCTTATGCTGAAGGACACAACTGAAGGCTATAGCTAACCCATCTATATCAAGTCTCAGTTAATATTCAGTACCCAGCTAACCCATCTATATAAGTCTCAGTTAATGGTGGACTGCAGAAGGGTAATTTCAGCCTGAAGTCCACCAGATTCACTTGCAGATAAGCATGAACCCACAACTATGTCAAGGGCTCTAGTAAACGTAATTCCTCCGTGAAATATTAACACCCAAATTTGCCCAGTAACCAATGCATCTATCCCTATTCAGTATAATGCTACCTCCCTATTCAAGTTAAGCTAATGCAAACAGTGAACTATCTAGGAACAATCTTCAGTTTCCTTCATTCCAAGTTTTTACACCTAATGATGAGGTGAGGCAGGGTGCAGAAAGGATGGGGGAGAGAGAGAGAGAAAGAGACTAGCACTTACATTAATATCTCAACCTATCTGCCCACCTATAGGCTCAAAAAGTACTAGTCAACATTTCCTTCATTTGTAAAAACTTCAAGATGCTTACATACACCGGCCCTGATCACCTAATGGCTGTTCTCCATGCTGCTTGATCTCTAGCAGCATCTCTATCTGGCCGCTAATCCCAGAGGTCACATGACTTCATACCAGGTCTTTTTCTGTCTGCCTCCCACAATTCTACCCTCAATGTTCACACCTCTCACCCTCTGCATGCAGTTGTCATCCTCCATCCTCTTCACACTCCAAACCATCTCAATCCACCCCTTACCACAAAACCAATACACTCCTGTCCCAGCCTTCCTCACAAACAATCTCAATCTACCCTTTCCTTTCAAACTCCAACCTCAACTTCACACCTCTCACCTTCTGCACCCACTTATCATCCTCTACCCTCTCCACAAGTCCAGACTATCTTAGTCTACTCCTTCCTCTCAACGCAACCCTCAATGTTCACACTTCACCCTCTGCATTCCGTTATCATCCTCCAACCTCTCCACATGCTCAGACCATCTCAATCTACCCCTTCCTCTCAACTCCACCCTCTATGTTCACACCTTTCACCCTCTGCACCCAGTTATCATCATCCTCGATCCCCTCCACACTCCCCAACCATCTCAATCATAGACAACACACAGCTGCATGCACGGCCTCCTGATATCCATCCTTCTGAATCCTATCTCCCTCGTGAGGACAGGGTCTACCTGTCCAGATTGAGATGTGGGCATCATCCAGCCCTCTTAAGTTATCAGAAGAGGCTGGATGACTCCGTCACTGACGCCTGTCCAGGATGTAACACAGCACCCCATACTATTAAGCACATCATGCAAGACTGCACTGCACACAATCACCTACGCCAACAACACAACATACACTCCCTGAGAGCTCTGTGGGAAAGCCCGGTCTCGGCCATGGCCTTCCTTGGGGACTGTGGGCTGTTCGACCAGACTGCCTAGGGAACAACTACTACTACCCCTTCCTCTCACCCTCTGCACCCAGTTTCCATCCTCTCCACATGCCCAGACCGTCTCAATCTACCCCTTCTTCTCAACTCTACCCTCAACATTAATACCTCCCACCCCCTGCAACCAGTTTTCCTTCATCCTCTCCACACGGCTAGTGAAACTGACCACATTTAATTTCTATGACTCCACCTACACAGACATCATACTTTACCTCGGTCTTCACCCACAGTGGATAATACTGTTAGGTCTTAAGGTTTCAATTACAACAGTTCTCCAATATTTCTTGCATAGTGTACCGTAGCTATATTCTGTTAACATGCTCTATCATCAGTATCTAAATTATGAGATTAACAATTCATCACCACCATAATCCAGACCTCCTTTCCCACCTTAGGGCAGGATGAGGACAGGCAACGTCCTGACAGCCCAAGTTTGCCCAGTTCAATAGGGCACGCTTTCATTCACTCATCATTCCAGCCCCTGGAATCCTGGCTCTATCTGATACACCAGAAACATTCACCACACTCTATAGCTTCACAAACGTATCAGATAGCTTCAATCCAGACGCTGTCACATAAAGGGGTGCCAAATCCCTGACCAGGCACTACAGTTTAAAGGTGCTATGGCAAAGGCGTATAGGCAAGGTAGGAACATTCTGGCACTGATAAAAAATAAACTACATAAGGACATATCTACAACAAGTTAAGGGAAAAATACATCTCATTTCAGTGTCAACCATGGGAAAAATTGCCTTACTAGAAAATCTTTACCTGTTGGAACTGGTTTACTGTCATAACTTCGGTACATGACTGACGACACAAAATTTCATTAACTTCATATTTACAGAGGTAGAAATGAGTCTCCTTGGTTACTATATTTTCACTGGAGAGAACTATCATGCCCACATAACACATCTATAGTGTGGTTGCTTGAATCCATTTATCTATCGCCAGATGTCCTAATCCCGTACGGGGTGTCTACCAACAAGCTGCCTCCACACTCCTGCCGCTGCCATTTGCCTGCCCTCCCTCCAACTCACAGCCCTTCTCCCTTCTCTCCATTCCATCCCATCCTTGATTTTAATGTAGGAATGAGTTCTTGGTCAATTCAACCTTCCATAATTACCTAACAGCTGAAAATGTTATAGTTATTGGATTTAAAAAAAACGCATTACACTATCGTACTTATCCGAACAGACTTCTGCCACTCTCCAAGGTACACCTCGATACATCAGTTCTCGAAGGTGTCTCCCATCGCTCCTCGAACCAGAATCAGGCTGCCCTCTCTCTGGAACAGGGTTATCTTGATACTTTGTCTTCACCCACACGAACCCAAGGCCACCGCAGCAACACCACTGCAATGTAGAAATACAGTATAAATTATTTACATTTAGAGTAGACAGTTATACAGTAGATAACACTAGTACTTCTACCTTCTACTTGCCCTAGATTTTGCCTTATGCAGTCCATTTCGCACAGTTCAGTGGCAGAAGAAAATGCGACCTACTTTCT
>JAGKTI010031869.1:0-12028 GCA_018397915.1 Birgus latro
CTCCCTCCCTTTCCTCAACCCCTCCTCCTTAACTTCCCTCCCTCAGCTTCACTTCCTTCCAGTCCCTCTCTCTTTAATCCCTTATCCACCCCTCCTCTTCCCAGTCTCCCTTTCTCCATCTCTCCCATTAACCCTCTACACTTACCTACCTCCTTTTCACCTCCACCTCGTGTCAACTCTCCATCCTTCATACCTTATTTCCTTATACGTTCTTTCTCCTTAAACCTCATTTAATTCACCAGTTCCGAAATGGGGAGAAGCCCTATCCTCGTGAACTGGGTTAGACCAATATGTAAACTTGCAAAAAAGTTCTTTGTACCAATTTGTAAATCATCCGACACGTGGAACTAACATCCTAGATTTTGTTTTAGCCACATCAGAAATTTAGTGAGCAACGTTATTATAGGAGAACAATTAAGTACAAGTGATCCTCACTTAGTTTCATCTAACACATTGAATTCAGTGAAGACAATGTCAGGGACAGTAGCGAGAAAGTGCCCAACTTTAAGAGGGCAAAGTTTAAGAAATAAAACGCAATCGTAGGTGCAGGTGACTGGCATGCCACTGCTGGAACCTCCGATATCAATGACGCATGGAAAAATTTTTTACAGAAACTCTCAAAAGCGCGGTCAGGTTATGTATTCCAATGCACAACAGAGGGCCTGCCAAAAATTCTAAAACCAAACGGTGTAACTCCAACATTAAGCACTGTCTGTCAAAAAAAAAAAAAAATCTTGCATATAAAAGTTATAATACTATAATGAGTTTATCTATCTGTCTATTGCCAGACGCCTTAATCCCGTAAGGGGTGGCCACAAACAAATCGCCTCCACATCGCCCTGTCCCCCGCCATTTCATTATCCTGCTCCCAGCTCACACTCCCGTCTCTCATATACCTCTCCACTCCATCCCTCCATCTCATCCTTGGCCTCCTCCTCCCTCTCCCCCCCTCCACCTCACTCACATACACTCTCCTCGTCAGTCTCTCACTCTCAATCCTCTCCACATGCCCAAACCACCTCAGTGTGTTTCTCCTGACGCTTCCTATCACATCCACATCCACACCACAACGCTCCTTCACTTCATCATTTGTCAGTCTGTCTCTCCATGTGAATCCACATGCTCCTCTAAAATAACTCATTTCCACTGCTCTCACTCTTGACTTCTGTCCCATCAACAATGTCCAAGCTTCACTTCCATACGTAAGAGTTGGTATCACAATACTGTCATATAGTAGCTTCTTCACTCCCATGCTCACTTCCTTGATTCTTATCAATGCTTTCAAGGAACCAGCAACCTTTCTTCCTTGTTGTACCCTTTCAAGCACTTCACCCTCTAAACTTCCATCCTTGCACATCACACCACCTAGGTACTTAAACGCACTCACATATTCCATTTCCTCCTCATCCAACCTCATTGTACATTCACTGACGTCACTTCTCTTGAAGACCATAACATAACTCTTCCCTACATTCACTTTTAGATTCCGTTTCTTACACACTCTCCCAGACACAACCACCAAGCCTTGCAGCTCTCCTTTTTCTTCACTTAACAACACAGTATCATCTGGAAACAACAGTACAGGGAGTTTCCAAACGCTGCCCTCTCTCACTAGGACAGCTCCAACATCCACTGCCCTACCTTGTATCTCTTTTATAACCCCATCCATATACAGATTGAACAACCATGGAGACATGACACATCCTTTTTTCAATCCAACCTTCAAACAGAAAAATTCACTCAGTTCACTATCCACATGCATTGCAGCCTTAGCACCCTCATACATACTCTTCAGAGCCTTCAACAACTTCCTATTTACTCCACATACTCTCAATACTTTCCACAATCCTTGTCTATCCACGAGGAGGCCACATACAACTTCCTTCCCTTCTCTAGAAACTTTTCCACTAAGGACCTAAGGACGAATATCTGATCTACACAACCTCGTCCCTTCCTAAAACATCCCTGTTCTTTTCAACTAACTCCTCTGTATTTCCCTAACTCTATCAATAAGTATCCTACCATATACTTTTCCTATTACACTAAGAAGACAAAGGCCCCTATGAATACCACACACTTCTTTTTCCCCTTTTCCTTTGTACAGGGGAATAATTATACCTGACGTCCAATCCTCCAGGACTCTATCTTCCTCCCAGGCCAATCTGCACATCTTTCACATCCATTCTACCACTATCTCTCCCCCTTGTTTCAGCATTTCACCACACACTCCATCAATTCCTAGGGCTTTCCCCACTTTAACTTTCTTCATTGTTTCAACAACTTCAATCCTACTAATTTCTTCCTCTCTTCTCACTCCCCTCCTTCTCCCAGCCATTCCCCAGCCACTTATACTTGCATTACATTCATTCTCTATGTTCAGCAATACCTTAAAAAGTTCTCCCCATCTGCTCACTTTTTCTCCCTTCTCGACTTTGGAGCTGCAGACTGGGAGGCCCTTAAGCAGTACTTCTTTGATCTTCCCTGGAATGATTATTGCTTCCATGGCCTGGAACCATCTGTGTGTGCTTTGCGCATTACAGAAGTTATTCTCTCGGGCATGGAAGAATGCATTCCTTTATCATACCCCTTGACTAATGCAGGAAAGCCTTGGTTTAATCACGCTTGTTCTAATGCTGTCCGCAACAAGGAGAGGGCCTATAAAAGGTAACAGAGCCAACCCACCCCAGAAACACATCTTGTTTATGTTTCTGCTCGGAATCGTGCTAAGTCTGTTCTTCGCTCTGCTAAAAATAATTTCATCCGTATTAAATGCTCTCAGCTCTCCAACTCAAATTCTTCCCGCTCCTTCTAGCACCTTGCCAAAAACCTTTCTAACAACTTTACCTCATCATCCTTCCCTCCACTTTCCTACTCTGATGGCTATGTAGCTATTTCTTCTACTGATAAAGCAGATCTCTTCGCTCAGACTTTCTCCTCCATTTCCACCTTAGACAACTCCTGTGCTGTTCCTCCATCACTTCCCCTCTCTGACTTCCTCATGGCTGGCATTAAAATTTCTTCAGATGATATATTTTCTGCCATCACTGGCCTAAATACTATAATAATAAGGAATATGCGCCTGATGGAGTCCCTCCTGTTGTCTTCAAGAACTGCACTTCTGTGCTTACATCCTGCCTAGGTAAACTCTTTCGCCTTTGTGTTTCAGCTTGTACCTTTCCTTCCTGTGGAAGTTTGCTCTCATTCAGCCAGTCCCAAAGAAGGGTGACCATTCCCAACCTTCCAACTATCGTCCAATTGCTTTAACATCCTGTGTCTCAAAAGTTTTAGAGTCAATTCTTAACAGAAAAATTTTAAAGCATCTTTCCTATCACAATCTTATTTCTGATCGTCAGTAAGGGTTCAGTCAGGGACGCTCCACTGGCGATCTTCTCACCTACCATTCAGAATCCTGGTCATCCTCCTTTCAGGACTTTGGTGAAAGTTTTGCCATTGCACTTGACATCTCATAGGCTTTTGATCGAGTCTGGCAAAAATCTTTAATTTCCAAACTGCCCTCTTACGGTTTCTATCCTTCTATCTATGCCTTCATCTATAGCTTCTTTCTGGTCGTTCTATAGCTGCTGTTGTAGATGGCCATCATTCTTCTCCTAGATCTATCAACAGTAGTGTTCCTCAGGGCTCTGTCCTATCACCAACTCTCTTCCTTTTATTCATCAGCGACCTTCTAAGCTGTACATCTAACCCTATCCACTCGTACGCTGATGATTCCACCCCTCACCTTTCCATTCGGTCCTCGCAACGTCCATCTCGACAGCTGCTTCAACAAACAAGGGATGAAGCTATGGCACACCTAATGTCTGACGTGGCTCATATCTCTGACTGGGGCAAAAATAATTTTGTTTTTAATGCATCAAAAAGTCAGTTTTTACACCTATCAACCCGACAATCTTCCACAGGAGTACCCAATAATGTTTAATAATATTCAGCTCAATCCTGCATCATCCTTGAACATGCTTGGGGCTACATTCACTCAGGACTTATCTTGGAAAGATCATATTACATCTCTTGTAAAATCTGCTTCCAAAAGATTAGGTATGCTAAGCTGACTCCGTACCTTCTTTACCCCTGCACAGTTGTTGACTTTATACACAGGTTTCATTCGCCCCTGTGTAGAGTACAACTCTAATGTGTGGGGAGGCTCCTCACATACTTCTCTCCTCAGTAGGGTGGAGTCAAAGGCTTTCGTCTCATTAACTCTCCTCCTCTTACTGGCACCCTTCAACCTCTGTCTCTTCACCGCACTGTTGCATCTTTATCTATTTTCTATAGCTACTTCAGTGGTCACTGCTCCTACGAACTGTCTGCTTGCATCCCTCCACCTCTATGACAGGTGCGTAGCACTCGTCTAACAACAAACTCTCATCCTTCTTTCCAACTCTCTAATGCAAGAGTTAACCGTTATTCCCAGTCCTTCATTTATGCAACAGGTCAACTCTGGAACTGTCTCCCTCTGTATTTCCTACTTCCTATGATCTCCAGTTTTTCAAATGCAGTGTGTCCAGGCATCTCAAAATGAACGGATCTTGAATTTGGCTCTCTTTTGTATTGTATTTTTTTTTTCTTGGAAGGAACGGTTTGTGGGCTCCTGGCCTTTGGTTCCTTCTTTCTTGCATTAAAAAAAAAAAATCTACCATTTTTTTCTTTCACTCCCCAACTAACTTCTTTAGCACCCTATCTAACTCTCTTTACCTCTTTCCAGAACATTTTCTTACATTCCCTCCACTTTACACTCGAGTTCCTCCCAAATTCCTCATCCACTCTCTTCTTACTCTCTCTTACTAATCTTTTCACCTCTCTCTTCCTCTCTACATATAACTCTTTCTTCCATCTCTCAAATTTTTCCACGCCCGTTTCTCATCCATTCACTATATACTTTCTTCTTTTGTGCCACAGCCTCTCTCACCTCTTCAGTCCACCATGCTGTTCCCTGTACCCCCTTTCGTCTTCTCTTCACCCTACACACCATCTCACATGCTGCACAGATTTCTTCTGTGAATATCTTGCACATACCTTCCACGTCCCTTTGATGCCCTTCGATGGAATGCCAAAAAACTAATTAAACACAGTAAGAAAAACCTTGAAGCACATATTGCAAGTATCAGTAAATCATACCCCAAAGAATTTTTCAGCTGCATAAGAAGCAACAGGGTAATAACCCAATAATCAGGCCCTTAATCACAGATAATGGAGAGAACACTGAAGATGAAACTATGAAACTATGACGGCGAAAATTATTAATATTCTCTTCATGTCAGTATTTACAACAGAAAATATACATAATTATGATTCCTCCTGTTTCCCCAGTTCCTACAGAGGAGGGCAACATAATCAATGACATTACAGTTAGTGAATGCGACGTACTACTTGCAATTAGCAAATTAAAAGAGAATAAAACACAGAGACTGGACAAAATATCTCCATGTGTATTAAAGGAACTACGGAATGAAATATCAAAGCCTTTATCTGAACTTTTTGACTAATCACTTAAGAGCAGTAAGGTGCACATGAATGGAAGCTTGCTAACGTAACTCTAGTATTCAAAAAGGGCAACAGAGCACAACTAGAGAATTAGCGCCCAAGTAGTTTAACATTGATGGCTTGCAAATTGCTTAAAACGACTATTAGAGACAAGTTTGAGAAACAGTTAGAAACAAACAATCCCAACAAAGATTCGCAACATGGTTTTCTAAATAACTGCTCTTGACTCATGAATCTGTTGGACTTTTTAATCATATACTGAACATGTACGACAAGACTAAATCTGTTGATGTTGTCTACCTTGATTTTCAAAAGGCTTTTGACAAAATTCCACGCAAAAGACTCCTTCAGAAGCTAAAGGAACATGTTTCAGCAGTTGTGCTCAGGTGGGTAGAAGATTGGCTCATTGGATGAAAGCAAAGAGTTGTAATAAATGGAAAAGTGTCTGATTGGATAAACGTTACAGGTGGAGTGCAGCAGGGTTTAGTGTTAGGGCTTATTCTTTTTTTGATATACATAAATGATACTGATGAGTAACAGATGGAAGGAGAATATAAGTTGGCTAAAGGATTGTGTGGGTAAGAGTGAAAGTTGGACTACAAATGTGGGCGATTGTGAGCATGTATGAGCCAATGCAAGATCGTGTAAGTAAAGCGAGAGATGAGTACTGGACAAATGTGGAAGCATGCTTGGAAAAGTTTGAAAGGAATGAGAGGGTGTTTTTGATTGGAGATATGAACGGAAAAGTAGAGAATGTGAAGGTAGATGGAGTGGTTGGTGAGTGGGGTGTGCCTGCAGAGATGGATGAGAATGGTAGTGCTTTAGTGGACATCTGTGCCAGGAGGGGGTTGGTGACAGCTAATACCCTCTTCAGGCACAAAATGATCCATAGGTATACGTGGCGAGTGACGAGAAGGGTGGATGGTGAACTGACTGAACGGAAGGCAATGATTGATTATGTGTGTGTGTGTGGATGAAAGGATGAGAAGGTGCATAATGGATGCAAGAGTATATAGAGGCTGGGGGAGTGGACTTTCTGACCACCACTTGGTGGCAGTCAGAGTCAAAGTCCAAACAAAATGGAGGAAGAGAGGAAGGGAGGGACAGGAGGAAGTAGTTCTTACAAGGAGGGTAGAAAAGTTACAAGAGGATGGAATAAAGGCAGAATATAAAAGGGAAGTGGAGAAGCGATTGGGTTAATATAGAATGGAGCAGATGGGGAACGTGGAAGGTGTGTGCAAGATATTCACAGAAGAAATCTGTGCAGCATATGAGGTGGTGTGTGGGGTGAAGAGAAGACGAAAGGGGGTGCAGGAAACAGCATGGTGGACTGAAATGGTGAGAAAGGCTGTGGCACAAAAGAAGAAAGCATATAATGAGTGGATGAGGAACAGGGGCATCGAAGAAGTTGGGAGATGGAAGAGAGAGTTATATGTAGAGAGGAGGAGAGAGGTGAAAGGATTAGTAAGAGAGAGTAAGAAGAGACCGGATGTGGAATTTGGAAGGAATTTGAGTGTCAACTGGAGGGAATGTATGAAAATGTTCTGGAAAGAGGTAAAGGGAGTTAGACAGGGTGCCCAAGAAGTTAGCTGGGGTGTGAAAAATAAAAATGGTAGATTACTAGTGGAGAAGGGAGAAAAAGTAAACAGATGGAGAGAACGATTTAATGAACTGTTGAACATAGAGAATGAAAATAATGCAAGTATAAGTGGCTGGGGAATGGCTAGGAGAAGAAGGGTTGTGAGAAGAGAGGAAGAAATCAGTAGGATGAAGTGGTGGAAGCAATGAAGAAAGTTAAAATGGGGAAAGCCCCAGGAATTGATGGAGTGTGTGGTGAAATGCTGAAGCATGGGAGAGAGAGAGATAGTAATAGAATTGATGTGGAAGGTGAGCAGACTGGCCTGGGAGGAAGGAAGAGTACCGAAGGATTGGAAGGCAGGCATAATTAGACCCTGTACAAAGGAAAAGGGGAAATAGAAGTGTGTGGTAATCATAGGGGCATTTGCCATCTTAGTGTAATAGAAAAGTATATGGTAGGATACTTATTGACAGAGTTAGGGAAATAACAGAGGAATTATTTGGAGAAGAATAGTGAGGGGTTGTGCAGACCAGATTTTCATTGTTAGATCTTCTGTGGAAAAGTTTCTAGAGAAGAAAAAGAAGTTGTATGCAGCCCTCATGGATCTGGAGAACGCATATGACAGGGTGGGTAGACAAGGATTGTGGAAAGTATTAAGAATATATGGAGTAGATGGGAAGTTGTTGAAGGCTCTGAAGAGTATGTATGAGGAGGGTGCTAAGGCTGCAGTGCGTGTGGATGATGAACTGAGTGAAATTTTCCATTTAAAGGCTGGATTGAAACAAGGATGTGTCATGTCTCCATGGTTGTTCAATCTGTATATGGATGGGGTTATAAACGAGATACAAGGTCGGGCAGTGATGTTGGAGCGGCCCTAGTGAGAGAGGGCAGTGTTTGGAAACTCCCTGTACTGTTGTTTCCAGATGATACTATATTGTTGAGTGAAGACGAAGGGGAGCTGCAACGCTTGGTGGTTGAGTTTGGAAGTGTGTGTAAGAAACGGAATCTAAAGGTGAATGTAGGGAAGAGTAAAGGGATGGTCTTCGAGAGAAATGAAGTCAGTGAATGTACAGTGAAATTGGATGGGGAGGATATGGAGAATGTGAGTGCATTTAAGTACTTGGGTAGTATGACGAGTAAGGATGGAAGTTTGGAGGGTGAAGTGCTTGAAAGGGTACAGCAAGGAAGAAAGGTTGCTGGTTCCTTGAAAGCAGTGATAAGCAACAGGGAAGTGAGCATGGAAGTGAAAAAGCTGCTACATGACAGTATTGTGATACCAACTCTAATGTATGGAAGCGAAGCTTGGACCCTGTTGGAGGGACAGAAGTCAAGAGTGACAGCAGTGGAAATGAGTTACTTGAGAGAAGCATGTGGAGTCACATGGAGAAACAGACTGACAAATGAGGAAGTGAAGGAGCATTGTGGTGTGGATGTGGATGTGATAGGAAGTGTTAGGAGAAACACATTAAGGTGGTTTTGGGCATGTGGAGAGGATGGAGAGTGAAAGACTGACGAGGAGAGTGTATGTGAGTGAGGTGGAGGGGGGGGACAGGGAGGAGGAGGCCGAGGATGAGTTGGAGGGATGGAGTGGAGAGGTATATGAGAGAGGGGGGTGTGAGCTGGGAGTAGGGCAGTGAAATGGCGGGGGACAGAGCGACATGGAGGCGATTTGTTTGTGGTCACCCCGTACGGGATTAAGGCGTCTGGCAACAGACATAGATAGATATTGATGAAGGATTATGCTGTAAGATTTCACAATCTGCTGACGATACTTTATAGGTAACTCAGCACTAGTCAGCAGATACGGCACTGCAAAGGCAGGCAATTCAGAGAGATCTTATTCAACTGTTTAACTGGGCCCAAGCATGGCAAATGGAATTCAGTATTAATAAATGTAAAGTGCTAAACATTGGCTGTAAAAATGTAAGAGCTAGTTATAACATGAATAATGTCCAACTTGATCGGGTAAACCATGATAAAGACTTAGGAGTTATAATAACAAATGATTTGAAACCATGAAATGTACAGAAGCTGTGAAAAAAGCCAATAAATTGATTGGATTCATGGGTAGAGCATTTGAATATAAGTCTGATAATACTGTCCTCACTCTGTATAATTTCTTAGTCCACCCGTACTTGGAATACTGAGTTCAATTTTGGTCACCGTATTATAAAAAGGATATGGAGAAACTTGCAAGAGTACGAAGAAGGGTAACAAAGATGATACCCTATACGAGGAACGTTTAGTAGCCCTGAGTTAGCGGTCACTACTCTTAATTTCGACCTGTGATGGGCTGTGGATCACTGAGGGTCCCTGTTAGTTAAGTGACCACCATCGGGATTTTTTACATGTACCAGGGGTCACTGCTTCAGGATGTAACTTGCGTACTTGTCCCACATGGGAAAGTTCCTTGTCTCAGTGGAGTGAATGAAGCTGGGGCCTGAGTGATTGCCACCTACCTTAAAAGCGCCAGGCAAGGCTGCCTCACCACCCCTGAACGTCACACTGTGCATTTTCCACACTGTGTCTACAGACGCACTGTTAACTCAACGTACCCATACATAAAGTCATACCTTAGTCATTTATTATTTGATTACTCAGTTTACTTTACTAGTTTCTCTTTCAGGTTATTCAGACCGGTAGCTCATAAATAAAGTATTATAGAATGTAACAATTCCTTTTCAGTCTCTCCTATGAAATTTCCATGTCAGCTTTCCATGCTGCATGGTGATTTTTCTCACTTTTTTCCTGACAGTTTTAACTGGAGTGTTTGGAGGCGGCGGAAGCCTTCTTGCTCTACTATCCTTACCCTTTAGCATGTAGAATTAGATCTCGTAGTCATAGTCTACTCTGTAACAAGCAGCCTCGAAAGGACCATAATGTCCGTTGCTGTTTGCTTTCCTTTATACTCCCTCCTTTCCTTAACGTCTACCAATAATCCCTTTTTCCACAATCCCCCCAACCACCCCCTCAACCCCTCCATCCTTAACCCCCCTCTCAACCCCTTCTTCCTTAAATCCACCCTCAACCCCTCTTCCTCAATCCTCCCTCATCTTAACCCGCCTCCTCAAACCCTCCTTCCTCTCTCAAACCCTCCGCTTCAACCCCCCTCTTTAATTCCTCCTTCCTCAACCCCTTCCTCTTCAAATCTCCTTCCTCAACCTATTCCTCTTCAATCTCCTTCCTCAACCCCATCCCTCAACCCCATTCCTCAAACCCTCCTCCCTCAAGCCCTCCTTCCTCAACCCCCTCTTCAACCCCCCTCCCTCAAGCTCCTTTTCCTCAACCCCCTCTTCAACCCCCCTCTGTCAAACCCCTTTTCCTCCATCTCCTCCTTCAACCCCTCCATCCCCCACCCTCCTACCCCCTCCTCAACCCCCTGGCAATCGGACCGGGTCAGCCAGCCCTCTTTAACCTAACCCTTCTGGAACATGCCACCTATAATTTTTTTTTTTTTACCTGTCTATCGAAACGATGGGGCGATTTTTAAAGGGATTTTTTAAGGGATTTTTTTTTTAAGATTCTCCTTTCGAGGGACTTGTATTCCTTTATTTTAACCTGGCTCAGATTTTTGTCCTTTTGTCGCATATTTCATAAAGCTCAGTGGCTGAAAAAATAAAATGAGAAACGACGACGACGACGACGACAGTGACGGTGATGGTGGTGATGGTGGTGGTGGTGGCGGTGAGTCTGGGGTGATATGGAAGATGACACAGATAACAATGGCTATAATGANAAAAAAAAAAAACACTTATTTAAACACTTACGTACTGTACACTTTTTCTCCCATCCCTCCCATCTTCTCCTTTCATTCCCCTCTCTATACATTTCACATCTTTTGAAAAATCAACCTAGGATTCACACACACACACACACACAGAGTAGACATATCACCAATGTCCGTGGAAAATGGGCCACGTCCCTATTCACTCATCAGTCAAAGCTTCTCGAAATTCTCGACCTCATTGTGAAAGGAAATGTTACACACTTTCCCAACGATTCTGTTACTTTTCTCTGTTTTTAGTAGGTGATTTTTAATGAACGCAGTCAAACCAAAATGACCGTTTGCCTCCCCTGCCTCTTTCGCACTGCAGGATTCATAGATGTTTCAATTACACAGTGGACAAACGGGCATATTATCACCCCACAAATGAATCGTAATTTGCACCGAAGTCCACTATATCCCATTCCTGCGTCAACGATAAAAATAATAAAGGCAGAAGAGGCGGCGAGACTTTGTATCTTATTAATGGTCTCCTTTGATGTTTTTTTTTTCTATGTGTGTGTTCTTACCTAATTGTTCTTACCTAACTGTATCATTACAGGAATGAGTCAAGCTCGTATTGTCCCGTATCTTAAGCCATTTTTATCATACGTCTCCTTAAATTTATGAATAGTTTTGACACACCATTTCATTCGTTAGAGCATTCCACTGATCAATTGCCCTATTTGGGAAACTAAATTTCCTTACGTCTTAATCACCTCTCTTTTTATGCAGTTTTTTACAGTGTCCTCTTGCTGATACTTCCCCATATATATATTCATTTATGTCTATTTTCCCTTTCCCCCCATGGGGGTAGGGGGTTTTCAAGAATTCTCCCCCAGTATCCCTGCTTGTAGTAAGAGGCGACTAAAAGGGTTGGTGGTGGGTTAGTGCCCCACCCCGTAAAAACAACTAACTAAAAATACGAACAGGAAGCCTCGGACCTGGACTGACCAAAAGTTGACGACAAAGGAACAGACAAAGGACGAGATAAAGATTGCGACCTGGAATGTGAGGGGTATGAATGATGAGGTGAAAGAGAGAGAGATTGTACAGGTGCTTGAGAGTGCGAAAGTGGATATATGTGGAATAACTGAAACTAAATGGCGAGGTGAGAGTGTGAGAGAATGGGAGTATGGGTGGGGTACATGCGCGGGAGTGGGTGAGAATGAGAGGGCGAAAGAGGG
>JAGKTI010031870.1:0-12027 GCA_018397915.1 Birgus latro
AGTAAAATTTTGAAATTGCATTGATAACATTGACTCAAAATACGTTCAACTTAAACATGAATTTTATGGCAAGATAAAAACTGGATTACTATATCGCCTGCAAGCTTAGTCGTGAGAAAACTGAAAATGAATTATTATGAACAAGCAGCAGAAATATGTTGCATCAAGAATATTACCTGGAGAATTTAATTTACCTGAAAAGTTGGAGTGAAACTTTAAAATCTCACACAGGGCTGAACTTGTACAATATATTTCTGGAAAGTTCAGTGGATCAGTTTTTTGAGCAGCCCCCCAAAAAAAAAAATAATAATAATAATAATAAAGCCAGCCTTCCTATGGAAACAGGAGGGGTAGGAACGATGATTTCTGATTCTTCACAGACCGATATGCTTGCCACCGCGGGCGGGTGCTTGGGTCTGCCACCTCTTCCTTTCTCAAGCCTCCCACTCGTGTAGGGAAGGGGTTGAGTGACAAGATTATTGGCAGAGTGGTAGAGATGACAGTTCTGTCTTGATCGAGGAGATAGACGGCGTCTGAGAGCGGGAGTTGCTAACATAGAGCATTAGGTGACTTCCACTGGGCACCCTTTACGGTCCCCCTGCCTCCGTTCCATCGCCTTTGCTGCACCAACTCATCACCATCCTCTCACCATTATTCACGTTGTCTAAGCCTGACACTTTGTGGGAGTATGGGGATGTGTAGCATATAGTGTAAATTTGAACTTAAAAATGGAAAACTGCGGTACAGAGGAATGAGGAATAATTCAGTGTGGAGAATAAGTGCTATAGAATATAAGGAAAGTACTGACGATAAGATTTATGATCAAAAGTGTACAGTGGTATCGTATCATCTGGTATAGAAAACAAGTATTTGAGTGAAAAGTAAAAGTTCTTTCAGGCGAAGAATTGTACAGGGATTTTGTGCCAATGTGTATAATCCTTGATATAAAAACCGAGCCTGTGTGATGTAAGAAAAACTGTTCCCCCCCACAAGAAAAAAAAATGACTGTCAGTCGTGGTGACGTAAGAACTTCGACATTTTAGAGCCCTTTATATGCACGATGATAAAAGCCAAGGAGAACGACGGGAATAAAATACGAACTTGAATGAAAAAGATGATCTTTCGTGGCATGTGTTTAGAAAATGTGCTCAAGTGAAAGTAATATTTGCAACAAGAACCTTGCATCATAAAGTATAAGCCTTGGTTCTCCACTCCACACACCATATGGCACAGTTTCACTTTGGAATAGATGCAAGAGTTAGGGATACTCGTATAAGAGTAATATAAGCCAGCTGCTCATATGTGGTGTGGGATTCATTCATGGGGCAGTAGGAGGGGTGGGTCAAGGTGTTGTGGGGTGCAATGGAGTACAATTGAGTGTAACCAGGGAGCCCTGTCTGGCCCACGATGGCACTTGGCCAGCTTGTCCTAGCCACCAAGTAATGGCTTTTAGGGACGCAGCTCGCCGCGACCCTAAAAGTTACCACTATTCATCACCTACTGACGCAATGCGTCCTAGAGTCATGGGGACACGTGCAATGGAAAGACGAAGGATTGATGAGTATTCTGATGGTTAATTGGAAGTTCTAGGTGCTGTAGGTACAGAGCTGCCGGTGGGATGAAAACAGGCAACCTTTGAAATACCCCTGGATACGGGAAGGGATTATTGTGCTATACCGCTTAGTTTCAAGGGTTAATAAATCTGCTGAAGGTTGTGTAGTAATGGACAACTAGCGGCATGTAAAAAATTCTGAGCCAATATGGCGGAATGGCTACATTAAAAGTTTACAAATCTACAAAGAATAAGGACAGAATATATATATCTCACATCACTTGCTGGATGCCGTGAAGAGAATATATATGACGGGGATAAGGCTGCAGTGCGTGTGGGTACTGAAGTGAGATTTTTTTTTTATATGTGAAAGTTGGATTGAAAATTAGATGTGTCATGTATCCATGGTTGTTCAATCTGTATATGGATGGGGTAATAAAAGAGGTACAAGGTAGGGCAGTGGATGTTAGAGCGACCCTAAAGAGAATGGGCAGTGTTTGCAAACTCCCTGTGCTGTTGTTTACAAATGATCCTGAATTGTTAAGTGAAGACGAAGGGGAACTGAAAGCCTTGGTGAATGAGTTTGAGAAAGTGTGCACGAAACGGAATATAAAGGTGAATGTAGGGAAGAGTAAACTTATGGTCTTTGAGAGAAATGAAGCCACGGAATGTACAGTGAAATTGGAAGAGGAAGAAATGCATAATGTGAGTGCAGTTAAGTACTTGAGTAGTGTGATGAGTTAGGACAGAAGTTTAGAGGATGAAGTGCTTGAGAGGGTAATAGAGGGAAGAAAGGTTCTGGTTCTTTGATAGCGTGATGAGGAACAGGGAAGTGAGCATGGAAGTAAAAAAGTCGCTGCATGACATTATTGTGATACCAACCCTAACGTATGGAAGTGAAGCTTGAACCTCGTTGGAAGGACACAAGTCAAGAGGGAGAACAGTTGAAATGAGTTATTTGAGAGAAGCATGTGAAAGTACGTGGGGAGACAGACAGATGAATGAGGAAGTGAAGGATCATTGTGGTGTGGATGTGGATGTGATAGAAAGTGTCAGGACAAATACACTGAGGTGGTTTGGCCATGTGGTAAGGATGGAGAGCAAGACACAAACAAGGAGAGTGTATGCAAGTGAGGTAGAAGGGGGGGAAGGGAGTGGGAGGCCGTTGATGAGATGAAGGGATGGAGTGGAGAGGTATATGAGAGAGGGTGTGTGTGAGCTGGGAACAGGGCAATGAAATGGCATTGGACAGGGCGACATGGAGTCGATTTGTTTATGGGCACCCCTTACGGGATTGATTCATTTGGCAATAGATAGATAGACTTGCTGAAATACGAAAAAGGTAAATAAAGCAAAGCAAGAAAAATCTTGAAAGACATTTAGCTAATATCAATAAACCAAACCGAAAGAATTCTTTAATTACATCAGAGGTTAAAATGTATTAACTCCATCAACAGGCCCTTTAGTTTTTGGAAAATAGAGAGTATACAAACGAAGAAACAAAGTTGGCAAAAATTCGCAATGTTTACACTGCATTAGTTTTTACAGCAGAAAATGAATGTTCTGGAGGATGCACTGGCTGAATCAGTAAAGAGGCGGCCAGCAGTCCTAATGGACTCAGAATCGAATCCCGGCTGGGGCAGGGGGCAGTTTAAGGATCTTAATTTCATAAAAGTAGACTTTAATGATCTGCCAGAAGACCCTTCGACTTGTTGTAAAAATACCCCCGCTAATACCAGTACATCAGTCGTGTATGAGATAGCCCTAGCATGTATTCAGTATAGATGAGTGTTAGTGCCGAAGTGGAGGCATGTGGAGGTGTGTAGGAGGACTACTGGGCCTTGGGATAAGCCGGAGCCAGACACATTTTTAAAAAATGTTCAATTCCTTTTGCTTCCTGCAAACATGTAGATCTAGACAGTACAATTAGCAACATAATGATGAGAGACAGACAGACAGACAGATGATTTGTTTGAAATCAATAAACTGAAGTTTATAAAAGCACCTGCGTCCTGGAAAAATATCTTCAAGGCTTTTAAAAGAAGTGAAAAATGTGGGTGCAAAAGTGGACATATTATGTGCTTTAACTGAGACTAAATGGTAAGATGAGAGTGTAAGAGAGTGAGAGTGTTTAATTTTGGGGTATATGCGCGGGAGTAGGTGAGAATGACAGGGCCAATGAAGGTGTATATAGTGTTGTGTGCAAGAGATGGAAGGAGAAAATGAGAGAGTATGGATCAATTGATTCAAGGATTGTGTGGGTAAGACTTTAAGTGAGGATACTAACTTGAATGAGTGTGTGTTTGTATGTGCCAAGCAGAGTGAAAGAAGAGTTGGGCAAATATAGAAGCATGCACAGAAAAGTTTGAGAAGATTGAGAGTGTTCTCTAATGGAGATATTATTGGAAATGCAGGGAATATGTAGGTGGATGGAGTAGTTGGAGAGTAGGGTGTGCCTGCAGAAGCGGATGAGATTGGCAGTGCTCTAGTAGACATTTGTGCGAGGAGGGGGTTGGTGATAGCCAATACCCTCTTTAGGCACAAAATGATCCACAGGTATACGTGGCAAGTGATGAGACGGGTGGGTAGTCAACTGAATGAATGGAAGGCATTGGTTGATCATTACATGTTTTTGGATGACAGAATGAGAAGATATGTTATGGATGCAAGAGCATACAGATGTTGAGGGAGTGAACTTTTTCACCACCACTTGGTGGTGGCGAAAGTCAAGGTTCAAGCGCAGTGGAGAAATAGAGAGAAGGAAGGACAGGAGGAAGTAGCGCATACAAGGAGGGCAGAAAAGCTGCAAGAGGATGGAAAAAGGGCAGAATGTAAGAGGGGTGATTGGGTATGATTTGGAGCAGATGGGGGAGGTTGAAAGTGGGTGCAAAATTTTCACAGAAGAAATCTGTTCGGCACGTGAGTTCGTGAGTGGCGTGAAGAGAAGACGAAAGGGGGTGCAAGGAACATCATGGTGGAATGAAGAGTTGAGGCAAGCTGTAGGGCAAAAGAAGAAAGCATATAAAGAGTGGATTGGGGGGCAAAGGCATGGAGGAAGTTGAGAAATGGAAGAGTTATATGTATAGAGAAAGAGGGAGGTGAAAAGATTAGTAAGAGAGAGTAAGGAAAGAGATGATGAGGAATTTGGAAGGAATTTGAGTATAAAGTAGAAGGAATGTAAAAAAAAAGAAAAAAAAAGTGTTCTGGAAGGAGGTAAAGAGACTTAGGCAGGGTGATAAAGAAATTAATTTGGGAGTGAAAGATAAAAAATTGTAGATTGAAAGTGAAGGAGGGAAAAGTAGTGAGCAGATGGGAAGACCAATTTAACCCCCAGCCGCCGGGGCCTCCTGGCTGTCCACCCGCTCTTTCGTACAGGGAATTTCCGAGATTCTTGCAAAAATACCCTTACTTCAAGCCTTAATATCTACCAAGCTATAATAGCTAGAGAAGCAAATGAAATCTCATTAGATTCATCAACTCTTCCTCTATCCAGCGAAGATATCCCAAGTCTCTAGGAGGTCCCGTCGATGAGTAAGAATGAGTTGAAGACGAGTGTTTTATCGCGTTTGGTGGGGCAGCTCTGAGCGCGCGCCTCTGGCCATGGCCTTGGTCTTGGTGGCTAGCACTGGCAGCACTGACCGGGGTGGTGATTTTAATACTGCCCGTGCGTCCTTGGATGGTATGTGGAATATTCTGCTCGTGTTTCTACTTCTCCATACTCACCGACGTAAGGATGTCATCACCTGGCCCATGTGGCTCCCCAAAGGCCACTATGCCCCGTAGGTGTGTGAGAAAGGAGATATTTCTTCGTTTTTCTGTACTCAATTCTTCCGTCAGTTATAATAACTTCCCTTTACAAGGACACTTATAATTGCTCTTGACATCACGATTACCTGTAAGTGCACGTTGACAATGAATGCTGTGGCTGTTTCATGCATTATTGTTGAGTATGAGGTAATTATTTGTACTATAATTCAGACTGATTTGTATATTCAGGGGCATCGTGAAACTCTTATAGATGTTACACACAACTTACATTATTTGTACCTCATATCACAAATACACTATGCTCATATTCAGCATAATTTCCCTGAGTATCGAGTGAAATAATTTACTTATAGCCAACCATGTATTTTTCTTTCTGGCCTGCTCACAAGTGGTTTTCTTTCAGGTAACAGGTAGGATACATTGATGCTCATATTCAGCACAATTTTCCTGAGTATCGAGTGAAATAATTTTGTTATAGCCAATCGGTAGAGAGGTGGCCTGCAGTCCTAACGGACCCAGGTTATAATCCCCGCTGGGGCAGGGAACAGTTTAAGGATTTGAATTTCTGTAAATCAGGCTTTACTGATCTACCAGAAGACCCCCCGACATGTCGTAAAAATACCCCCGCTAATACCAATACACCAGTCCTGTACGAGACAGCTCTAGCAAGTATTCAATATGGACAGTGGGTGTTAGCGCCGAAGTGGTGGGTGACATGTAGAGGTGGATGGTATGTAGGAGGACTGCTGGACCTTGATAGCAGGCTGTGAAGCCTATGCCCAGAGTCGAACACATAAAAAAATAAAAAATAAAAATAAAATTAAAAAAAACACGTTAATTTCTTTCTGGCCCAGTCAGAAATGGTTTTCTTTCAGGTAATGGGTAGGATACACTGATGGTCATATTCAGCACAATTTCCCTGAGTATCGAGTGAAATAATTTTGTTAGAGCCAACCAGGTATTTTTCTTTCTGGCTCACTCACGAGTGGTTTTCTTTCGCAAACTAAAGGCATTTCCAATTTTTTTTTCACCAATATCCAATAAACAGCAACACTTATTGCACTGCACTTGTAGAACTTAATTTAAAATATATCACAGCACTTACTATAAACCACTTATAATATCCAACATTTCACTTATTTACAAAAATACACGCACTTGTGCATTCCTCTACACTATTTACACTTTACCACACACCTGCTTAGTATTCACGCTCGGAGTGATACTTGGAAATGTCGGGAAGCCGACATGCATCCCCTCGGGCAGGTGTAAGACACACAGCTGTGACAGGTGTGCAGGTGACACCGCCTGCCGGACGTGAGTTTAGGATGAAACGCGGACAGGGGGGAAAGAGTAGGGGTTCGATGGATTCTGTGTACAGCTGTGGGCAATAGGGAGATGGAATAAGGAAGAGAGGTTGAGAGAAAGAGATAACTGGAGGAAGGAGGAGGAAGAGATAGAGAGAGAGGGGTAGTGCAGGTGGTGTTGGTCAATTTGTTTATGCACAAGACTGCTGGTTGGGCGTTATCCGATCGTGGGAGCGTGCGCTGAGTCTGCAGATCTGATCCGGCTCGGCAAACGGGTGAAGCGGGTGAGATGTGGGTGACGGCGTTGGGTGAGTGGGTGAAGTCATCACCCACCACACACCACATGACCCGCTAGCGAACATCGGCAACTTTCTGAGGCCAGACAGGGCCAGAGAGTTCAGTTCAGACTAGAGCCTGGAGGAGAGCCCTAGTGAACGGTGAGGCAGCCCGACGTGCCTGGTGCAGAGACATCGCTGTATAGCCAACGTAAAGTTCCAGGGAGTCAGCAATGCGAGCACTACTGGTAGTAAGTGAAAGTACATGCTTTGTGACCGCGGGTACAACCGACTAGCAGTGCTATTTTATTTGTCTGTCGTCTGGGACTAGTACAAGGACTCTAAGATTTTAAATGTTAAATGTGTTTTTCTTGTACTGATGTAACAGTGAAGATTCATATATATGAGTGAGTAAAGAGTGCTATATATATAACAGCACTAGTGATTTTTTACAAGACTGGCTTTGCTTTATTAAAATAGTGTTAGTATTCAAGTGACTTAAGAGTAGACGTGTATGTGCGGTTTTTTGGCACATTTATACGTGAAGTGAAATGAGGTGGGAATTACCTCAGAGTTATTTGTAGATTTTTGTAAATACTATTTTGTAATTAAAGCCTAGAAAAGCCATATTATTTTTTCACTTCTTCCAGTTCCCAGTTCTAAGTACATGTGTATAGTGGCGTGTTAGTGAAGTCCCCCATGTCGCGCGTTGCCAGTGTCGAGGCGGTTTGACCACGTTACCATTCACTATTAAATACGGGAGAATATATTCCCGAGAAATACCGTAACGACACCTGGGCAGCGGTGCGACAGAAAAATATTTAGGGCACAGGGGACCTTGTACGCTGCACATTGGTATGAGGTCTCTTTTCATGCTGGGGGACGGCGTTTGGTCGTGTGACAGACGTGGCACCACCTGTAGGCCTGACGGCCTGCTGTGGTACGGCCAATCTCCACCAGCTTGTGCCGCCGGAAATACTCAGCGCAGCTGAGCCTGCCCGCTGTTGCCGCTGCCCCCCGCCTGCCACCTGGCACCTGTTCAGTCGAATATTCTTCAAGGAGTTCGTGTGCCAGCTCTCTCTCAACTCTCGTAGAGAGAGAGAGGTCTCCCAACGAGCTCCTTGGACAGTACGTAACTGTTCCAGATGGCGATATCAAGAAGGTGTAAAAATACCTTCTTTACCACCTTCAGGACTTACGTAGGCAATTGACCTCACCAATGTGCATGTCCGATTAATCAACAACCCGCATACTGATATTATAATCGTTGATGGCATCTGGCTTTTCCACGGGTTCTCTGGTTCTGTAGTCTGTTTTCCCAGTTTCCTCCAACACACCCTTATGTACTGTAGACAACATGTTAAACCGTCTTTTGTCATGCCGGAGAAGGGCAAATATGTTGCCACATTTCTTGGTCAGAAGGGCTCCTTTCTCAGTATTAGCTGGAAATTCTTCCTTTTGACCCTAAGAGTCCCACAGGACCCAGTACCGTTGTCAAGCAACTACTTGGTCAGCGCCGGGGCAGTGTAATAGTTATCAGTATACAGAATGTGGTGCCTGTTGAAATACCTTTCCATCAGCACTGTCACGACTGATGCAGAGAACCCATGAGGATCGTCACTCGGTACATCAACATCAGTTGCCAAATAAACTGTAACATCTAGCACATATCCAGTTTTATAGTCACAAAGCACAAAGAATTTCAGGCCAAATCGGTGACACTTTGACAGTACATACTGAATAATTGCCAGCCTGCCCCAGAATAACACCAGCAAATCGTCAATAACCACTTTCTGGAATGGACGAAAAGCCCTGGAAAATGACTCCTTGAGTATTGTAAGGATTGGTCTTATTTTCCACAACCTGTTGTTCGATGCAGGGCCGTAATTTCAATTGAAATGAAGGAACCTTAGGATGGCCAGGTACCTGTCACGAGCCATGTACTTACCGAAGACACGTGTGCCCACGAGTTTATCCAACGACCAATAGTCATGGAGCACATGTTTTCTTACATGCGCCATCAACATGGTAAGGGCGAGTCACACAAACATCTCCCTCACCTCCACAGGTATCCAGTCACACATGTGCATGCTCTCGCTGGCAGCCCCATCCAGCCACAGGTATTGCATGATAGCAGTCGTGAAAATGGCCCTGAACAAACTGCTAATAGCCCAGGGCCTGGGGGGAAGCTCATCCTCCTGCAGACCTGCTCCCTCAGCATCAAATGCCAGCACAGATTGCTCAAAGCCAGCACCATCCTTACACACAAATGTATCAACTCTACCCACACATGGTAAAGCCATCTGTCTAGCAGTCGATGGACATTTTTTCATAACTCGTGCACGCCCACTGGCAAGGGGTGAAGGGAAAGGAAAAGGAGAGGTGTGGGAAGTGAGGGAGTAAGCGGGTGATGACTCACCTGACGCAGAACTTGCCTGGGGAAACACTCGGTGCTGTGTATCTTCATATGGGGCCCGAATTGAAAATACCACACCTGATGGGCCCAGTTGTGGAGGTTCAGCCCTTGAGGTGCTAGGCTGAGGTGTTGATGCTCATTGCAGGATGAGATGTCAGTGAGCAGGCTGCGAGAGTGTGGGGGAAATGGCTCTTCAGTGTTTCTTCCTCAGATGACCGCTAGCTCCACGGTCACCTTCCCGATGTTCTGGGTCATCAGTCACCTCCTCCTCGCCGAATTCATCACTCTCATAGTCCCTTCCCTCTTTCTGAAGGAGTTTCAGAGTCACCTGTGGCGTCGGAGAGTGGTGCAAGGGAATCAGACAATGACGAGGAAGAAGACATGGCTCCTCACGCCACCACTGCCATGTGCAGACTGAACTGCACATCCACGGGGCACCTGGGGGTCCTACCTATCTGGTAGGTATCACAGAAAATGGTTGCGAGTTCAAAGGGTGGCAGGAAGGTGAGTGCCGTATACGCCGTCAGCTGGCTGTGCTCCGCACTCTGACTTGTGACAGCTATACACATCAGCCGGCAGTTAGGGGTTAACCTGCTGACTTCCGTTTATGTATAATACGAAAGTCCGAATTTTGTCACTGTGACTCCTGTTGACGTACATAAATGCACTGCAGTTGCAAGGTCCGTCATTTGCACATTTTTCAAATTTCGCGCATGATTTTTGGTACATATACACGGGACACCTTCCTTTACCCGATGCCAGGTCAGAACAATGCCTTACCCCGCGTGACCTCCTCCCCCTCCCACGCCATTGTCTGGGCAACTCACATGTTACCAGTGACCTGGCCAGTAAAAACATGTTGTGCTACAGTACGTACTTCAAGGCCAGAGTGATTCCTTAATCGATGACAATGTGGAGGACAAATTTTACATAGCGTTAGAGGAAGAAACAGTCAGAAATGATGATCAGGTAATGTCACCAAAGAAGGTGTGGTATGTTTATGTGTTTGATGAGTGAAACAACAATTATATCGCAAATATTACTGTGTGAAAACCAATATGCTCTTGTACTACATATAAATTCGTACCAAATAAATAAATAAATATGTATAATGAGTGGTCTGGAATAGCTACCCCTCCCATACTACCGTTTTCTCTGGAGCCAGGCCCCCATACAGCACGAGCCAGGTAAGGGTATTGTCGCCGCACGGCAAGCTGCGGCAACAACCACAGCAACACAGAAAACAACGACGATGCCGACGACGTTGATGATGGTGATGACGACTTACACCAGACATTTGATGAAAACACAGCACACGTGGTTACGACTGACTCACCCACCATCCGACCACAACCACCCGTACCACAACCACGTCATCCACAACAATCAGTAAGGGATAAAAGGGATAAAGGATATCGAAAAACGTTACGTGATTAATATCGTTACCTGCGGCACCTTGAAAAGATGGAAGAAGCCACAGGTCAGTGAATGGTGAAGAATAAAAAATGAAAAGTGAATGAATGATGAATAATAATAAGAGGGAGAGGGAGTGCGAGGCACATAATTACTTTCACAGCCCTGTTCTCACAGCCCTGTGAGAGCCGAGGCACACAATTACTCTCACGTCCCTGTATTGTGAGGTAGCAACTTATGTATATATACAGAAATAAGAGAAGGGAGCGATGTCTAGTGCGAATTGACGTTATATAACGGACATTAATTCAAAATGTTGCGGATCAGACCCGACTAAGAACACTGAGAAGAAGTGAACGAAGGATATGTAG
Organism: Birgus latro; assembly: GCA_018397915.1. Lineage (NCBI taxonomy): Eukaryota > Metazoa > Arthropoda > Malacostraca > Decapoda > Coenobitidae > Birgus > Birgus latro. The sequence continues at coordinate 11,103 of JAGKTI010031870.1, forward strand.
AGTGCACGCCCACTTCTGGCCTCTGTGCCTTTCCCGAGGGAAAAGCCGAGGGTTGGAAGTCAGAAGGAGCTGAGAGGGCAAAGAGTCGAGAAGAACCTGGGGAAGATCTTAGCTAGAAGGCCGCCTGAGCACCCTACCACAACAATGAGATTGGTGATGTTTTGGTACTCTGTGGTATCAGTGAGTAGATATTCTTGTTAGAGAGCATAGAGGAAAGTGGAACTGAGAGAAGGAAAGAGGGAAAGGAGAAGAAAGTGAAATACACTGTGAAAAATATTGAGAGTATGCTGTAGATTCGTGGTAGGGTATAACAGGACGGGCCAGATAGTTTGTATTAATTTATTTGCTCCATGGTGAAAGGAATAACGATTATATGAAGTTAAGTGTCTTTATGGAGAAGTATTGAGTTAGGGTATATGACTGTGTTAAAGAGTGATATTAATTTTGCAGAAATATTTTGAAATGACTTGGTGAAGTGATACTAGAATAAAGCGTTACAGATATTAATGTTCTAGTAATAATGCTATGGTGAGATGATGGTGTGCTAGAGTATTGTTCTTAATATTCTCCTATACATAGGATATTACTTTTTGTATTACCTTGTATTTAACCATAATACTCTTGGTTTTATTTTAGTAAGAGAGAGTATTATCTTCAGTGACGAGTAATAATATTCGTGAACTATTATTTGTTTAATGGAACTTAGTGGTATTGTTGATTACCATTGTAAAGTGGCATGATTTAATAGTTCTTTTTAGTAGGGTAAGATCACAGAGTAATTATATAACTTGGAGTTCATAGAGTGGACCAAATTAGTGGATTGCTTTGACTTAGTGTATAAATTGTACATAATTTGTAGATAAACGAAAAGGAGAAAATTAGTTTGAGTAACCCTAGAATCCCTTCCTCTTAATAAGGAAAGAGA